>APFE030979499.1:0-63446 GCA_000404065.3 Pinus taeda
CTTAGATTGGTACAAAGTCCCTAACTTGTCCCATAAAGCCTTCGTCGTAGCTTCCCCTGATACATTCAACAATACTGAATTTGAGACACACAATCGTATTGTGCTCTTTGCCTTCTGATCCAACTTCTTCCATTCTTCATTGGTCATTCCCGTTGGTTTAGTACCCGGATCTACCGCGATCCACCGATCTTTATCCACCAATAGATCCTCCATCTTGAGTTTCCACAACTCAAAACTCTGACCATTGAACTTCTCAATCTCTATCTTTCCACTTCTTGCCATCTTCTTTCACCACCAGAATCGATCTCGCAGATCGCCCACTGAACAGGGTCTGCCACAGGCCCGAGCGAAACCCCTCAGCAACAAAGGCATCCCCTTGAAGCCAAAACAGCTTTGATACCAAATGTAGGTTTTAACCCCGAACAGAAATTACCTGCATACGAATTCTAAATCACAAGAAAAATAAAATGCGAGAGCATAACACATAAAACACATATACACAGAGATTTCTTACTAGATCTCAAAACCGAGACTACCAACTTGATTTTTCATTATATTCCTTTGAATGTTACAATACATATTTATACATGCCGAAGCATCCAATACCATGGACCGAAAAACCATCGCGTCCAAAACCATGGACCGAAAACCATAGATAGGTTCGCCCAAAGAATATAACACAACCCAACAAGGGAGATATAGCCTGGTCAGTGGAGTTAAATATTTTAGAGACAGGGATGGGGCTCAAGCATGGAAAACTCATCCAGATATTTTAGCAGTTCTTAAGAGGCATTAGGTAGTCTTTGGAGAGATTCCTCCAGGCTGTTCCCCAGACAGAGGTTCTGAGTACAACATAAAGCTAGAGGAGGGGGTGTAGGTGGTTATCATCAATCCCTATAGACATCCCAAGGTGTACCAAGATGAGAGTGAGAGGGCCATTCAGGAGTTGTTGGCCTTGGGCCATATTAGGCCAAGTTCTACCCCCTTTGCTTCTTCTATGGTATTGGTGAAGAATAAGGATGGAACTCTACACATGTGCATTGAATATAGGGTCCTTAATAAGAAGACACTGAAGAAAAGGTACCCCATCCCATGCATAGATGAGTTAATGGATGAGCTGAGAGGAACCAAGTACTTCTCCAAGATAGACTTGCGCTCGAGGTACCACCAGATTCAAGAGAGGGAGCACGACATCCCAAAGACCACATTCTAGTGCCATTATGGGCACTTTGAGTTCTTGGTTATGCCCTTTTGGCTAATCAATGCTTTGGATACTTTCCAGTCTTGCATGAACCACGCATTCTGCAAGAAGCTGCAAAGATATGTGCTCATATTTTTTGATGATATTTTTATATACTGCTAGATGTGGGAGGAAAATTTGCAGCATTTGGAGGATGTGTTGCGTATTTTGGAGGAGAAACAATTGTATGCCAAGATGGACAAGTGTGAGTTTGATCTAACATAGATGTTATAATTGGGATATGTGATTGGGGAGGATGGTGTTCAAGTTCACTGGGAGAAGATTTGGGCTATTCTAGATTGAACTACTCCTAGGGGTGTGATAAAGATGAGAGGTTTCTTCGATATATGCATATATTATTGACTATTTGTGAAGTGGTTTTCACAGTTGGTAGTGCCCCTCAAAAATCTCACAAATAAGGGGGAGTTTGAGTTGACATATGTAGCACATGAGGCTTTTGAGCGCCTCAAGGTAGTGATGAGTTTCTTTCCTAGTCTTAGCACCTCCAAAATTTTCACAGCCCTTCATACTAGTGTGCGATGCATTAGGTGAGGCCATTGAGGCAATTTTGATGCAGGGTGGTCACCCTATCGCTTATGAGAGATAGAAACTCTGATACCATGAGATATTGTAGTCCATTTTTGAAAAAGATATGTTGGCCATAATGCATGCATTGGCCAAGTTCATACAGTACCCGGCGGGGAACTAGTTTAGGGTGAAGACTAACCACAACAGTTTGCAGTTCTTCTTGGAGTAGAAGGAGCTCAATGACATGCAACATAACTGGGTCAACAATATAAAAGCCTATGATTTTTAGATTGAGTACATCAAGGGGAGGCATAACATGGTAGCTGATGCACTTTCTAGGAGACCCTTGACACTCTCTCTCATCGATATCACGCAGGATTGGAGGGCATAACTTCTGATCGAGTACTTTAAGAACCAATAGGCATGTGATATTTTGGATGGGAACTTTGGGGATGATAGGTACATTGTCATGGACGAGGTGATATACTACAAGAACTAGATCTATTTGGTTCTAGGTCTCAAATTCGGGAGAAGATCCTGAGGGCAACACATGATTCACCTATTACAAGGCATCCTAGTTTCCTATATATCTACAAGTCCGTTAGGGAATGCTTCATAGTGAGGGGTTCAAAGGGGATGTCTTGAATTATGTGCAGGAGTGCAGAACATGCTAGAGAAATAAGGTAGAGCACACGCACTCGACATGACTACTTCAACCTCTACCTGTTCGAGAGCATAAATGGAAGAGCATCTCTATGGAATTCATCACAGGGCTCCCAATGGTTCAGGGGCGAGACTACATCTATGTGGTGGTGGATAGGTTGATTAATTTCGCCTACTTTTTGAATGTTCTAGCGAGGTACTCAACTTCACAAGTAGTCAATCTGTTCTTCAAGAAGGTGTTCAAGTTGCATGGTCTTCTAAAGACCATTATTAATGATATGGATAGTAGGTTCATGGGGGGCTTCTAGAAAGAGATATTTAGATTGGTGGGTACTGAGCTCACATCTAATACCAGCTACCACCCTCAAACCAACAAGTAGACAGAGGTGGTCAACAAGTGGCTAGAAGGCTACTTGAGAAACTATGTGACAGGGAAAGACCGAGCATGGATGAAATGGCTATACCTTGGGGAGTATTGCTACAACAAATTTTATCATATGTCCATCAGTATGTCCCCTTTCAGAGCTCTTTATGGTTATGACACTTTATCTTTTGTTGACATGGTGTTTGGAAATAACAGGGACTTAGGAGATGGAAATTGGATCCGAGAAAGCCAAGAGATAGACAAGGCTCTAAAGGAAACCTAATAGGTTGCACAAAATAAACAAAAGGTTTATACATACCACCACCAAGTAGAGAGGAAATTTGAGGTTGGAGACTTCGTCTATTTATGCTTACAACCACATAGGAAATTGATTCTCAAGCAGAAGGGGATTGAGAAGCTTAATCCTTGCTTTTATGGACCATACAGGGTGGCTAGGCATTTAGTAGAGGTGGCATATGAGTTGGAGATTCCACCAAGGAGTAAGGTCCATAACGTGTTCCATGTGTCATGTTTGAAGAAGGCACTGGAAAACAGGTGACAACTGTTGCAGAGTAACCACCACTCGATGATGAGGGGTACTTGGTGTTAGTTCTTGAAGCTATTATGGAGATGTGAGAGAGGAAGCTAAGGAATAGGGTCATTAGGGAGTTACTTGTCAAATGGAAGGAATTACCTAGGGAGGATTATACATGGGAGGGAGAATAGGTGATACAACACCCAACATTGCAGTTGCTTGAGGAAAAGAAAATTTGGCGGGGAGGACTTTGATATCCCCAATTTCATAAACTGCCAAAGTGTAGCACAATTTTGTAATTCTGGAATTAGAGACAATTTTTTGGCCTTTTGGAATTAGGAAAAGTGGGTAGATGAATCCCACACTCTAGAAAATGGAGGTACTATACAACCAAGAGGGAAAATCAAACTCTTAGTGAAATGTGGGGCCACCAAAGGAGACAATTAGAACCTCAAGGAACGGGGATAAATTTGGGTGTTGTTGGGGTCGTCAAGGAGAGAGAAGGAGATCATGCCTATATAAGGAAGCAAGGAGGAATTGGAGCCTATATTTTTTACTATTACACTTTATAAATCAAACCTCTATTAGAGTTGTTCAGCACAAGGGTTAGAGTGTTGTTGAGCACAAGGATTTCAAGCGAAATCCAACCTAGTTTTAGAGGACTTCAAGTGTCTGCCTAACTGAGAATTTGGTGAGTCTATTTCGGGCTTCCAAAGAGTCATATTTGCAGTAGGATTTCCAGTGGTGGGTACTACTAGGGTGCAAAGGTAGTTTGAGTAACAATATCTGGGTCAGCTACAGTGATTTGGGTGAGTTGGAAAATTGCAGGTGGATTTCCTATCTTGGAGCCAAAGTTTCGGTGATATTTTGTAGGGATGGTGTTTGGCCATTATAGTGGGAAAAATTCACTTATTTTTGGTAGTGCATGGGGGTTCTCTCGATAGAGATTGCACCAGCCTAGGAGTGGGAAGAGTTTGTAAGTCCAAGGGCTGGAAGGATTTGGGTTTCGGAGATAATTCCACAGTGTAGCTTGGAGACTTCTTTAGTGGTGAATTTGGGGTACTTTAGTAGTAGTTTTTCCCAATAGTGTGTATAGCCAACCAAAGAGCCACTCACACTAGTTGAAGGGATTTCATATCACATGGAATCATCCAAAATAATTTTTAGCTTTTTGTGGGTTTCAGGAGAGGAGTTCATGGCTAAAATTTTAGGGTATCCTAATCAATATTAAGAGTAGAATATTCTATTTTAGTTGGTAGGCAACAACAATATTTTCTAGGTAGTGCACATTTCATGCTTTGGTCCATTTCATCATCTAGGTCTGAGATTTTTCTTTTGGGTTTTGCATAGCTTGATAGCAAGCCTAGGTTCTATCATTTCATCTTATACTTTGTACCTAGTTCCCAAATATTAATCAAATGGCTCAAAACATTTTGTTGGAATCTATCTTATACTAATTTGTGTTCATGATTTAATTTATTTTTGTCATTCCTTATGCATTTATTTGATATTTATTATTAATTTTCACTTAGGAATGTTACAGTGGTATCAGAGCATGTTTTTGGCCAGTTGTGGGATTAGGAATTTGTGATTCCACCTCATTTGGAGGTGTAGTTTTTCATAGAGTCAGGGGCTGAGGCAGAGAGGATGTGGTAATTAAGGAAGAGGGCTATACCCTTTTTTAGATAATGAGGTAGAGAATTCGAGAGAGCATGATATCTGGGATGAAGTGCACATGGAGAACCATGGAGAAACTGAATAGGAAGGAAATGAATTGACATTGGTAGAGTTGGCCAGACAACAAAAACTTATGATGGATATGCTAGCACAATTGGATAGTGTTCATTTGCAGAATCAGGGGAGGCAAGACAATAGTGGGGAAGGTGGATCCCATACTAGTGAAGGGAACCAAACACATGTGCACAAAAATTACCAGGAGACCCCACCTATGACCAGTCAATTAAGCCGTCCCATTATGCCCCAATTTGTAGATGGGTTCTCAAGAGAACCTGACTCATTCACAACTTTTTTGAGGTCCTTGCTAGAGGGGATCAATGAGTATGATGCATTGGACCCAAGGATCACGATGGTCATGTATTTTGGGGAGATTTTCCACTTGAAGGAGAAGCACAAATCCAAATCTAGGTCATCATATAACATAGGTAAGCAAAACTAGGAAATTCAATGGACAACAGGGAAAATAAACCTCCCTAACTTTAATGGATCGACCAAGAGTTTCATTAGGGAATGGGTGCAAATGTTGGACACCTATTTCCAGCTAAACCCCTTTAGGGAGGTAGATGCAATGGATGGAGATACACAAGAGTGGTGGTATCACATGTTGATTACTTCGGGTCATGCAACCATTACTTACTACCTGGGGTTTACTCAAAGGCTCATTGAGTGGTTTGATAGGAAGGAATCAAAGTTGTAGTTTAGGGAGTTGGCATATCTAAGGAAGACACACAGTGTAGAGGCTTACATTGCAGAATTCTAGAGGCTAACAATGATTGTATTAGACATCTCAGAGGTAAGATTGGTTATGCTAGTTGTTGAGGGGCTAAGAGACCCATTACCTGTATGGGTGAGGGATTATAAGCCCATGAATGTGCATGATGCTATTACCCAAACTCATGACATGTTAGATGCAGTTCCTAATACCAAAGAACCTCCCATACCTACCTTTCCTATGAAGGGTAAGGACATTAGACCTCATTAGAAGGAGTGGACATGACGTGAGTAGATGGATGATGAGACAAGGAGGGACCTCTGGAGGAGGAACCTTTGCTTCACTTGTCAGGATCCACGGGCTTTGGATCACAAATGGACTACATGAAATCCTATTAGATTGAGTTGTTTTATGACAATGAGCTTAAGGGGGAGGATGAGTAGGAGTAGGTAGGAGGAGAGGAGGAGCACCATGATGCAAGGGAGGAGTTGCATGGTCATGGTTCCAAAGGAGGCATAATTGCCTCACTTATAAGGATTTCGAGGTACCTGACATTATAGGTTAGAGGCACCATCTAAGGGTAGTGAGTGACTATTTTAGTGGATAGTGGGGTTGGCCACAACTTCATAGATTCACAACTAGTAGAATGGAGGGATTTACACACATATCCTTTTGAGGGATTCTTAGTACTGGTACCAGGGAATAGGACCATGCGGTGCATCAGGATGATCCCAAAGATGACATTGACATTGGGGAACTACTCAGTCATTGATGATTTCTTTGTGGCGAATGTACCAGAAACTAATGTGGTGTTTGGAATTCAATGGTTGTAATCTCTTTGGTGTGTCACTATAGATTACAAGTCCATAAATATGGATTTTATGGGACCAGATGGGAAGAAGGTGGTGTTGAGGGGCATGCATTCCTACCGACCTCAGTTTGTGAAAACCAAAAATATGGAGGTAGATATATGTAAGGGAGATATAGCCTCAGAAACAGATCTATAGATTTCAGAGACAGGGATAGGGGCTCAGGCTCGACAACCTCATGCAATTTTTTTAGCAATTATTAAGAGGCATCAGATAACATTTAGACAATTTCCTCCAGGTCGTCCCCTAGACAGAGGTTTTGAGCACACCATAGCACTAGAGGAGGGGGTATAGGCAGCTATCACCACTACCTAAAGAAATCCCAAGGCGTACCGATATGAGATTGAGAGGGCTATTCAGTAGTTGCTAGCCTTGGGCCATATCAAGCCAAGTTCTAGACCGTTCGCTTCTTATGTGGTATTGGTGAAGAAGAAGGATGGGACTTTATACATGTGCATTGACTACAGGGCTCTTAATAAGAAGACATTGAAGAACATGTACCTCATCTCATGCATAAATGAGCCGATGGATGAGACGAGAAGAAACACGTACTTCTCTAAGATAGAATTGCGTTTAGGGTATCACTAGATTTGGGTGAGGGATCAGGACATCCCGAAGATCGCATTTCAGTGCCATTATTGGCACTTTGAGTTCTTGGTTATGCCCTTTGGGCTAACCAATGCTTTTTATACTTTCCAATCTTACATGAACCACGTGTTCCACAAGAAACTACAGAAATATGTGTCGGTATTTTTCAATGATAACTTGATATACTACTGGACATGGGAGGAGAATTTGCAACACTTGGAGGAGGTGTTACATATTTTGGAGGAGTAGTAGTTGTGTGCCATGATGGCTAAGTGTGAGTTTGGTTTGACAAAGATGTTGTACTTGGGCCACATGATTAGGGAGGATGAAGTGTGATTTCATCGGTAGAAGATTTAGACCATTCAGGATTGGCCTACTCCTAGGGGCGTTATAAAGTTGGGAGGTTTCTTGGGTACATGAACATATTTCTTATGGTTTGTGAAGGGGTTTTCATAAATTGCAATGCCCCTCATAGATTTCACAAAGAAGGGGGCATTTGAGTGGACATATGCAACACAAGAGAATTTTGATCAGCTCAAGTTAGTGATGTGCTCTTTCCCAGTATTAGCACTACCAATTTTTTCACAACCCTTCATACTGAGAGTGATGCATTAGGTGAGGGAATTGGGGAATTTTTGATGCATGTTGGTCATCCTATCGCTTATGAGAGGCAAAAACTTCAGGACTACGAGAGACTGTTTTCAATCTATGACAAAGAGATTTTGGCCATAATGCATGCATTGGCCAAGTTCATACAATACCTAGTGGGGAACTGGTTCAGTGTGAATACTGACCACAAAAGTTTGCAGTTCTTCTTGGAGAAGAACGAGCTCAATGACAAAAACTAGAAGTGGGTCAGCAAGATCCAAGCCTATGATTTTGGGATAAAGCATGTTAAGGGGAGGTATAATGTGGTAGATGATGTGCTTTCTAGGAGACGCACAACACTCTCTCTCATTGATATCACTCATGATTGGAGGGCATAACTTCTGGTCGATAACTCCAAGAACCAACAAGCATGTGAGGTTTGGATGGGAGATTTTGGGATGACAAGTACACCATCATGGGCGATGTGATATACTACAAGAACTGAATATATTTGGTTTTAGGGTCTCAACTTCGGGAGAAGATCCTTAGGGAAGCACACAATTCACCTCTTGTAGGGAATCTAGGTTTTTTGAATACTTATAGCGTCGTCAGGGAATGCTTCACATGGAGGGGCCTCAAGGGGGATGTCTTGAGTTATGTGCAACACGTGCTGGAGGAATAAGGTAGAGCACATGGACCCGACAAGAATACTTCAACCTCTACCTATTCTAGAGTAGAAGTGGGAGAGCGTCTCTTTGGACTTTATCACAGGGCTCCCAAATGTTTAGGGGTGAGACTGCATCTATGTGGTGGTGGAAAGGTTGACTAAGTTCACCCACTTTTTCGCTATTCTAGCCAGGTACTCCACTTCGCAGGTAGGCAAGCTATTCTTTAGGGAGGTTTTCAGATTGCATGGTCTTCCAAAGACCATTGTTAGTGACAGGAATAACAGGTTCATGGGGGGGGGGTGGCTGGTAGGATCTCTTTAGATTGGTGGTTACTGAGCTCGCACCCAGTATAAACTACCACCCTCAAATTGATGAACAGATGGAGGCAGTGAATAAGTGGCTAGAAGGTTACTTGAGAAAATGTGTGATAGGGAAACAATGAACATGGGTGAAGTGGCTACACCTTGGGGAGTATTGCTACAATACCTCATATCGTATGTCCATGTATATGTCCCATTTCATAGCTCGTTATGGTTATGATGCTTTATCTTTTGCTGACATGGTGTTTGGAAACAACAGGGCCCTAGGAGCTAGATATTGGATCCAAGAGAGCCAAGAGTTACTCAAGGCTCGTAAGGGCACCTAACAGGTTCCACATAATCAATAGAAGGTTTATGCATACTGACTTTGACTTAAGAGGGAGTTTGAGGTCAGGGAATTAGTCTATCTATGCCTACAATCCTATAGGAAATTGACTCTCAAGTAGAAGTGGGATGAGAGCCTCAATCCGCAATTCTATGAGCCATACAGGGTGGCTAGGTGCGTGGGAGAGGTGGCTTATGAGTTGGAGCTTCCACCATGGAGCAAGGTGCACAACGTGTTCCATGTGTCATTCATAAAAAATGCACTTGGATAATAGGTGACAACTACTGCAGAGTTACCACACCTGATGATGAGGGGCACTTGGTATTTGTTCTTGAAGCAATTTTGGAGATGCAAGAGAGGAAGGTTAAGAACATGGTCATCAAGGAGTTCCTAGTTAGATGGAAGGACATACCTGAGGGTGATTCTACATGGGAGGGAGAACAGGTGTTACAACACCTAACATTGTAGTTGCTTGAAGACAAGAACATTCTGGCGGCGAGGAATGTGATATCTCCATTTTCATAAATTGCTAAACTGTAGCAAAATTTTGTAATTTTGGCATTGGAGACAATTTTTGGGCCTTTTTGACTTAGGAAAAGTGGGTATATGAGTCCCATGCTCTAGAAAAGGGATGCACTATACACCCAAGAGGTAAAATCGAATTCTTAGTGGAATGTGGGGTCATCAAAGGAGTAAATTAAAACCTCAAGGAAGGGGGACAAATTTGTAGCTTGTGGGGGATACCAAGGAGAGAGAGGGAGCCCATGCCTATAAAGGGTAGCAAGGAAGAATTGGATCTCATCTTTTTGACTATCACACTTCAGAAATCAAACCTCTCTTGGATCTATTCAGTGCAAGGGTCGGAGTGCTATTGAGCACAAGGATTTCAAGTGAAATCTAGCCTAGTTTTAGATGACTTCGAGTGTCTCCCTAACTAGGAATTTGATGAGTCCATTATGGGATTCCAAAAATTCGTATTTGCAGAAGAATTTCCAATGGTGCATACTGCCAAGGTGTAGAGGTAGTTCAAGTAGCAGAATTTGGGTCAACTACAATAATTTTGGTGAGCTGAAAAATTAGGTGGATTTCCTATCTTGGAGCCAGAGTTTTGGTGATATTTTGTAGGGCTGGTGTTGGGAAATTTTTGTGGGCCTAATTCACTTATTTCTGGTAGTGTGTGGGGGTTTTCTAGGTAGAGCTTTCATATGCCTAGGAATGGGGAAAGTTGTAAGGGCCAAGAGTTGGAAGGATTTGAGTTTCTGGAGATAATTCCACACAAAAGTTTGGAGACTTCTTTAGTGGTGGAGTTTGGGGTTCTTTAGTAGTTGTGTTTCCCAACAGTGTGTATAGCCAACCAGAGAGCCACTCACAACACTTGGAGGCCTTTCTCATCACCTAGAATTAACCCAAAGTATTTCCTAGTTTTTGTGGGTTCTAGGAGAGAAGTTCGAAGCTAAATTTTCAATGGATTCTGAGCAGTATTTAGAGCATAATATTTGATTTCAGTTGGCTTCCAACAACACTATTTTCTAGGTAGTTTGGATTTCCTGTTCCGAGCCATTTCCTCATCTGGGTTTGAGATTTCCTTCTGGGAAAGCCTAAGTTCTATCATTTCAACTTATACTTTCTCCCCAGTTACCAAATATTAATAAAATGGATCATAACATTTTCTTGGAATATATATTGCACTGATTTGTGTTCGTGGGTTTTTTGTTTTGTTTGTTTGTTTTTTTTCCTTGTGCATTGCTTTGATATTTACTATTAATTTCCACTTAGGAATATTACAGTCTTCATTTTTGTGAAATGATAATCTTTCCATCTGGTAGAATCATGTGAAGCAATTTCAGGTACTAGGTCTTGTGGAAGAAGGATAAAGTTAGTGAGATCACTAGTACTAGAAGGCAGAGCATATTATGAAGTAGGATGACTAACTAAATATGTGATAATTCACCCTTTTGATAAGTCTTGCAAAATTCATGTTAGAAGTGTAGATCATTACTAGGGGTGGGGGGTGAATCAATTGTTATAATCCTTATATAATTTATTTATTTATTTTATTTTATTTTTTATTATATATATATATATATATATATATATATATATATATATATATGTAATTTTTTACTTTTATTTTATTTGTTTTTATTTTATTTTTTTATTTTTAATTTTTAAATTTTTTTTTTGGTTTACTTAAAGGGGAGAAAAAACCACCCTGCTACTATGAGCTACTTGAATATTCTATTAATAAAAAATTTTCTCATACAAACTTTATCTAGGCATTACCAACAAGGAGCCACCACCCCTATAACAATTTATCTAGCCACCACTAGAAAGGAGCCACTACCCTTATAACAATTTAGTTGGCCACCACCAACAAAGAGCCACTACCCCTGTCTTGGAAATCCACCAGTTGCCGATGGCCACAACCTCCTCAAATTCACTAGGGCCTCTTTTCAAAATATTTCAGACTGGACCCCAATCATCAAAGCAACTCTCTCTGCCACAATATCGATAAATCAACAACAAAAAATCTCGGTTGCAAGTCCTCTCTCATTCATACAATCCTCTAAAAGTTCGCCTGAACTCTGATCACTTCTACTTGCATACAACAATGATTGGGACCTACATAGTAATATCTGACTTATTTGCAATATTTAGTGGACTGCTACAACCATATTGCTTCTCTTCAATTCTCACTCAATGCCACACTCTCACAATACATCCAACCAACCTTTCCTCAAGAGAGTTTCCTCACATAAATAAATTTTCCAAAATGATTAAAACAATAATTACAAAAGGGTATAGGGCTCAACAACATTGTTCATACAGTCTTGAGCTGGTCGAATATTTTGAACATTTCTTCTCCATGACTTTATCCATAACAATTTTCATTGAATGAGAGAGAATTTTCAGCTTTAATCAACTTCTAGATGAAATGCAACATTCCTCAAACTTTTTGACTGAAAAACAAGTGCAAAAACCATAGTAAAAACCCATAGAATAATATGAGTGTATGCACATTTCAGGGATTCCACTTTCAACAATATTCACTGGGATAGTATGGGAATCCCAAGGACGATCATCATTAGGATAATATGGGAATCCCAGAGACAATTTTTCTATCATCATTTGGAGCATAACTGCTTCCTAGAGATGATGGATCAACACTTGAAGTTTGTATCCTCCTGCCACCAAACTTGCAGCTCAACTTCAAAACATTGACATGAAATCATGAAACATTGTAACAATCATTTAGGACCACAAATTTGATTAGTAAAAAACATTAAAATTTTGATTACAAGGCTGAGCAGTTGTTGACATCAATGGAAAAACTACAATGCCAACAAACATCCTAAAATACTTACATCCTAAAATAAATAATTAAAAGAAATTAATGTACAATATTGATCTTCTATTAAAACATAAGGTATATTTACAATATTAAAACAATTAATAAACCAACATAACCTTAAGTCTAAGTTTTTATTTTAATATAATACATTATTGTAACCAAACAATGGAAACTTACTCATAGAGAATTCTTCCAAACAAGTACCAATTAACATTTTGAGATCAATTTGGGCACTATTACATACTTGTAATGAATTTTCAGGAACAAGCCATACCTCATTAGGATCTCGAGTTGTAAGTTTGGAATCATATATATATATATATGTTTTCTCTACATAATTGAAATAGTTTTGTATTTGAAAAGTAACAAAATGAGAATTCATTATAACCTTTTTTTTACTAGGACATAACTCATCTTGTACTGTAAATTTCACTTTGGAATTGATGACATGAGAACCTAACATAGCCATCACCATAGGGTGAAGTGTTCGAGTGTCATAAATGTGAGTAGTTCATAAAAAATAATTCCTCTCTCTTACTGTATATAAGACACGACAAAAGTGAAAGCATTATTATATGAACTAAATTTACATGCATGTAATTTTTTAAAGCTATCCATAGAATGATCATTTATTATTTCATAATCCTAAATAATAGTAATATAAAATTCATAATTACTTCAATTTATAATAATTTCCTTATATTTTGAATATGGATTTGTATATGAGGGAACTTCCAAATGAAAAGATTAATTATTATATGGATTATAATCTACATATAGATCATGATATAATGAAAAATAAATTTTAGAGAACACATGATTTAATATTTCTCTATTGGTTAAAAGATCATCACTATCATAGTTTAACATTTGATTTAATAAATTCAATTCTTTAGTGTTCATTTCAACACATGTAGTATTAATAGAGAGCTCAACACTATCCAAAATTTCAAGAGTGGTGTTAATATCTCTAGAAATATCCTTATATTCTTGAAGTTATGTATCAAAATGTTCTAAAATGTAGGTTTGAACAACATTCTCAATATTATCAATAAATTCAAACAATCGACCCTAATATCTTTTGTAACATGCATATTATGATAAGAATAATATTAATGTTCATCATAATTATTTTACCTCTATATACAAGGAAGACAACAAAGATAAATAAATCATTCCATTAAATTTTCATTAGAAGGTTTTTCATAGATGGGAAATCTATAGCAAATCAATCTAAATATGGAAAGGAATTATTTTATGGAATCACCTTCATATGTGCACAAATTTTCTAATTCTAAACATAATCTTGTATTCTTGATGTTTAGTAAGAAATGATTTCATGAATTGTTTCCATGAACGAATAATTCAGAGAAAAACCATAATAATACATATAGTTTCATATGAGTATCAATCTCACAAAGAAGTAAAACAAGGGTTTCTACAGTTGGATGGGCACGAAGGAATGCATACCTAGGTCTTCAAATTAGCTTCAATAGGCTTCGAGACTAAAGGTATGGGCATCCTAACCGGAAGACAATGCATACTTATCGGCCATGGTCAGTTTCCCTAGTAAGTCAATGCTTTACCTTTGTTACCCTCACAATTTTTAATCCCTCCAATGTTAAAGGGAGATTTGGATGGGTTAAGGTCTCTACATAAAATTGGAAGCTAACATATCAACTAATAATATGGGATCTCCAATGGGGGATGAGTAACAAGTGGCTTATGAGCCCGAGGAGGAGAGTTACCAGCAGATTTGGACTAGTTCCCTAGACATTGGCTAGTCTAAAAATGAACTAAATCAAAGGTTTAAGCGGAGACCACTCTTGGGGGCCTTTATATATATAACACCATGCATATGCATGAGATTCCACTTGGAGGCTCAATGTCCTAAACCCTATCTTTGGTTCAACAGGAGTTAGGTTCTCATGAAATTGCAAGCCCAAGACCTGAGGCATGGTGCCTAGAGCTACAAAATATCTCTTGGAGGTCTCTAGAGGCATGTCCCTCTCTGCAATCATTCTTTCCCCCATCAACCTTGAATCTAGAACCAGGCTTTCAGAATTTTTAGACAATAGTTGTATTTAGTACTCCTTTTGACCACAAGGAGTATTTTTTTCTCTTTGATACCTTCCCCTTTATTTTTTTCCTTCGACCTTTCAAGATTCGCTGCCATCAAGTGGATTTATGTGGGAAGTAATTACATTAGGGATGGAATCAGGTCAAGTCAAACTTGGAAATGAAGTTAGGGTTTCTTAGGAGGATCCCTCTTCAGAAATGGGGAAATCCATAAGCCAGGTAGTTAACACCGTAATGGCCAACAAAAGGCAATCATTGCGTCAAGAAGATTCGTATGGATTGAATTTCACTGGTTCTAGGAGAGGAATTCAACGTAAGTATGACCAAAGAAATGGATTAGAAATAATTGGTAGGTAGGGCGAGGCACTAGAAATTTAGCACTGTTACCCTTAAAAAGCTTGGGTGGGAAAATAAATTACGCCTACTATTAATACCCCTCTAGAGGTGGAACTTCTAGCTAGAGGTTGGATTTAATTACACTTCAAGGAGGTGGTTAATTCCCTTCAGATCCAATAGAAGGTATGGGCGATTGATTCAATGCCTATCCTCTTCAAATTTTGGACACCTGTTTTCAATGCTAAACAAGAAAGGTTGGATTCAATCGCAATTTGGGTCAGGTTACTAGGTTTCCCCCAAAATTATTGGCATGCCATAATATTTGTAGACATAGGAAAATATCTTAGCACCTACGTAGACGACGAATCTTCATATTTGATGACTAGGGACAAGTCAATGACTCACATCCTGGTCCAAATCAATCTCAAAGATGGTTTTCCTAAAGATATGGACATAGGGCTCAAAGAGGAGCAAATACAAATTTTATATTACAAAGGCATCCCTTTTAGATGCTAAAGATGCCACCAATATGGTTACCTAGTGAAGGACTATGAGCTATCATTATCTAAGAAAGGTCATCAATTTGATAGAAAGGATTAACTTTAGCACACTGAAGGCATATCAGCATGAGGACTAGGAAATTTTTAGAATTGAGTTGCATTGGCTGATCAATACCATGTTTATGAAGAACCTTCAAAGACATAGGATGAGATTGTTTCTCCTTCCTTGGAGGACGTCCCCATGGCTTATGCTCATGAAGGTACCTGCCCAACCGCCCCATTCATTTTCATATCATGTCTTAGTTGATATTTCTTCTCCTCCTCTTTCTAGAGTCTCTTGTAATGTGGTATTAATGGAGCTTGAGATTTCTTTTCTCCCCCATGTACCTCCCTGAGCACCCTTCCCAATGCCTCCTCCTATGCTCTTGTTGCATGCATCCCTTCTACTATTCTACCTAACTCTCGCCTCGAGCTTCCTACATCATTATATAGCCCTCCCCCCCATCTCTCCCTTAGTGGAACCCCCCCCTCCAAGGGCCCTATGCCCCTACCCTACTGTGATGAGTTATCACTCCTCCCTTGTGCCATCCCCCTCCCCCTCATTCGAATTCCCTGTCGCTGGGGAAATGGTATACAACCATTGACCTTGATATATTTTTTCTCAGAGTGAGAGTCTTTCACGGGGTTTGGGGAAACTCTCCCTATCTACTAGAAAGGGAAAAGGTAGGGGCTGTAAATCAAGTCTAACCGAGGAAAAGGAGAAATCATGTGTGGGCTTAGCTGTTGGGAAAAAAATATATATATTCAAGGGGCCCTTAGAGAAATTTCAACCCTTAGAGGGGTTTCCAAATGAAGCCTCTCTCCTTTAACTTTATGGGTTTAGAATATCCCCACAAAAAGCATGCATTGGGCATTGGGCAAGTTGGTCAAAGCTGATAGATCGGATGTATTGTTCCTTCAAGACACTCTTAGAGATGGATTAGCCATTATAAATTGCTAGGAAGCCCTTCCCAAGGGTTGGAATTTTTTTGCTTCGGATGCTCGTGTTATATTTGATGGTATTGCTATAGGCTGGGATGCTAGGAATATTAAGGTTCTCAAATTCTAGAGCATGGTTTTTGATCTGGTCATTGAAGTTTTTCCAAAATATGTGGGCTCATCCTTCGTTTTATTAAGCTAATACAAATTTTTTATCAACTGTAAGGAATTCTAGGATCGATTTTTTTCCAACTCTCTTATCCATCACTAGAATATCATTCTTGGTGGAGATCTAGAATTCTCCTTGGGTTCATTATAATCATGGGGCCCTAGGGCTAGACTAGAACCAATCTCTAAATATTTCCTAAACAAACTTGAAGAAAGGAATCTGGTGGATGTGGAACCAGTTAAGATGGACCCCTGCTGGAAGAATCAACACATAGGGACAAATATAGTAGATAACTATATTGAATGATTCTTAGTATCTGAGGCTTTGGTGGAAGGTATCTAACTGATAAAACACTGGATTGGAGTCAAAGGTGGGGGGTTCTCAGATCACTCTCCCATTCTTTTGGAAATTCATGGGGTCTCCTTCAAAATCAACTCTTCTTGGCTAAAATAAGAGGAATTTCTATCACTGGCCTCCAATCATTAGAATCCTTTTGATCCCCATTTGGGCTCCTCTGTAGCTAGCCAATTCGAGTCTAATATTAAGATCATTAAAATTAAAACCAAGGAGTGGGCGAAGAAAAAGAAGATGGTTGAGGTCAAGGAACTAATAGAGATCAAACATTAGTTGCAAGAAGCTGTTGATCAAGACAGTGAATGTTTCATCTCTTCTAAATCCAAAGAGGCTCTATTGTATATGGAAATGCAAAAAAAGTGCTTTTGAAAGAACAATAGAAGGAATGGATCTTAAAATGTAGATCTATATGGATAGCTAGTGGAGATGAAAACACAAAATTCTTCCAGCATTATGTGAAAGGAACAAAAATTATCACACTTTGTTGTCTTGGCATCCCTAGCCAAGAGTCACTTCAAAAACTTGGGCCCCAATTGAGGCCTCTATTTCCAAAGTGATCAGGGTCTCTCAACACTTCCCTAGGATGGTTGAGGAGGAGGAGAACAAGGCCATAATGGAAGAAATCTCTAACAATGAGTTTAAAAATGTTCTTCATAGTTTCAAGAAAGACAAAATCCCTATTCCTAATGGATGGGTAGCATAATTCTTTCTAGATCTATATGGAATTATAGGGAAATATCTCTTGATGGCGATTAAAGAATCCAAAAAAGAAAAGTATATATTGTCGACCTTCAACTCAACCTTCATGGCACTTATCCACAAGGTGGACCACCCCTTCGCTTTGGATACTTTCACCCTATTTCACTATGCAGTGCTATCTACAAGTTTGTGGCAAAACTCATTTCCCTAAGAATCAAACACATTCTTTCAAGGGCTATTTCCTAGGAAAATTTTGCTTTTTTGGAGGGTAGGACTATACATGAAGCTATTAAAGCAACACAAGAATGCATACATAGTTTGAAAACACATAACTTAAAAGGGGACATCCACAATATTGATTTTTCCAAATCCTTCGACTGGGTTAGTTGGATTTACCTTAGGCTTCTTTTGACTCATGTTATCTTCAATATGAACTTAAATTCTTGGGTAATGAGCTATATTTATACCATTTCTTGTGTCATTTTAGTCAACGAATCGACCTCCAAATTATTTCATGTGCAAAGGGGCCCGTGCCTGGGGTGACCCCTCTTCCCTCTTCCATTTCTCCTGGATGCAGAAGGTTTAAGTCGACTACTAATAGAGTCTAAAAATAAGGGTGGTTTCAATGGAATTCTTATCAATCAAACCTTGTCCCTTAATAATATTCTCTTTGTAGATGAAATTCTCAGATTTTTCAGTGGATCCCATAGAGAGGTGAGATTGTTGTTCGATATCCTCTCTTTGTATGGGAAGTCCATAGGGATGAGAATGAACATTGGTAATCCTCCATATCCATGGAAAATATGGATGAAGATGAGGTACACCATCGTCACTAGACTCTTCACTTTGCTTCTAGATAGTTGGATGAAGGTATGAAATATCTGAGTTTTTTCCTCAAGCCCAACTGCTAGAACAAGAGGACTAGTTATGGCTCATTTCAAAAGTTGAGAAAACACTAAAGAGTTGGTCATTTCATTGGTTATTTCAAGCATGCCAACTTGTGATGATTAAATCAGTTTTAAAAGCCATCCTTTTTTACTAAATATCCCTCACATGGATTCCAAAAGGAAACTTAGAAAAAAAAATGAAGATTATGTTTCACCTTTCTCTGGTTTAGAAGGTAGGATTGGGGTGTCCTCCCTTGGGTAAGATAGGCTGAAATTGTTATGCCAAAATTTTTGGGTGGCTAGCTCCTAAAGAACATTTTCTATTTATCCAAAGCTTTGACTACCAAATATGGATGAAGGCTTATCTCAACTCATAGTCTATGGTATACTATTGTTACATAAAAATATATATCCCATAGCTCGCTAGAGTACTAGATTAAGAGAGTCGACAAGCCTTGTGCAAATATCTTTGTGACCTTGAGGGTTGTTCTCAATTTGTTTGAACTTATCAGAAATGGAATATGAGGAAAAGAGGGAAGGGGGATCGTGTGAGATTAAGCCTTTACCATTGGCTTAGTAGTGGTCAAAGTCATATTATTCTGCCCCCTCTTTTTGACTTCTTGCGAAGGAGAGGTCTATCCAAATTGTCTCACATTTCCAACCCAACTACTACTTTGATATTGAATCAAGGTTTTCTCTGAGTAGATGATTTAGGAATTTAAGGGGACTTCAAGGAGGCATGGAATGTATTCTTGAATGCCTTATCAACCAATCATATCAGGTTGTAGACAAAGAATATGAGATAGTATGGATCACATCTCTTTTTTTCTTTTACACTCCCAAAATCAAATAAATCTCACTCATGCCCATTAGAGAGGATGCCGATATCAAGTAGTGGTGGAAAGCGTTTTGGAAGGCTAAATTTCTAGCAATTTCCAAGCTTGTTATGTGGTGTATGATGGAAAATAAGGCCCCCATTTGGGACATTCTCTAGAAAAGATACCTACCTAGGCCTGGGTGGTGCTCCCTTTGCAAAAATGATGAAGAAATTGTAACTCATATCTTCATAAAATTTCCTTTCTACCAATAGGTATCTCAGGTATGTAAATTGGCTGCAGTCCATCTAGGGGCTTAGGCAACTAAGGATTTAGAGGGGGGTTGGAGGGGATTGCTTTCCAACTCAACTTGTTAGGTCTTCAAAGACTTGCCCCTAATCATAAATTGGGTGGTCTGGATGGATCAAAATCCATCTTTCAAAATAAGTCCTCTATTCTTGAACGCATCACAACAAAATCTCTTTCTAACTTAGCCCCCTTCCCATAGAAAAAAGGGGTTGCCCTCCCTCAGGTCATTATTTCAGAAGACCTTGATCACTCCATACCTTTGGAATTTTTTGATGGAGCTTCTCATAATTTGGGCTAGAACTATGGTGGAGGATTCATATTACAGCTTTCATATTCACACTCTTTCCAAGTAAAGATGGGATTTGGCATAGGATCCAACAACAACGTTGAAATTATCACATGCAAAAATCTGCGTCTCTTTGCCTTAACAAAGGGATGTTCTCAGCTCCAATTTTATGGTGACTCAATGCTTATTATCAATTGGTTGAATAAAAATCAAGTTTGTAGGAACAATCTTCTTTTTCCAATTATGGAGAAAGCAATCTAGCTCAAGCACTTTTTTAATCTTTTCTTTTTCTCTCATATCTATAGTCAAAGGAACACTAAAGTAGACCATATTTCAAAAGAAGGCTTGCTAGTGGAGGAAGGGTCAGGGGAGATATCATAACTTCGTGAAGGCGTTACCAATTATACCTTCTACCAAAAGCCATACAAGGTCTTACTCATAGGGGTAGAAAATTAATGAACTTCTGCAACAAAACCTCGCCAGTTCACTTAACAAATTTTGTGACTTGTTGTTATTTTTGGTCACCTATTTTTATGCAGTCTCTTTAGCTACTTGCGATTGTCTCCAGTTCTTGAAATTCTGCTTAAAGCCTTCAAGGTTGATACACATATGTTTTGTTTTTTTTTGAAAATCAATCCCAGACAAAACATGTCTCTTGTCTTTGAATTCACAGTCAAATTTCATATGCAAAATGTAATTTCATCATTTTTAATGAATGGAACTACAATTTTTTTTCCTTTGGAAAAAAAGAATGAATAATTCTGTTGACAATACCTAAAAACAACTTCTCATTGTCCCACACAAAGTGAGGGTAAACAATAGGCCTAAGTAAGCTAAAAGCATGTTCTAGAATAGATATAGGAGCCATTATCTACATTTAAAAAACAATAAATTTTGGAGAGTTTTCTTATCAGTTGCCCTTCTTCTAGGACCAAAATTTTTGACGGTTGGAAAAATTCCACCAACAACAAGAAGGGAGGATCACTTGATTGCAGGTCCCATTTAGACCCAATTTGATTTGGTGTAATAATATCCACAATGGGCATAGTTACCACTGAAAATGGTTTTGGATATGGATATAGTATCGATCCAAATCAAAATATATATAATTAAAAGGTTTATTATTTAATATTTATATTGTATATGTTACTCTAGTTAATATAATATTTAATTAATATATATCCTAGATAAGCTAGAAGCAAGTTTAAGAAGACCCAACACAACACAAAATTATTAATTACTAAGTCTCATGAAATATCCTACGTAATCCAATAATATTTA
This sequence comes from Pinus taeda, assembly GCA_000404065.3. Taxonomy (NCBI): domain Eukaryota; kingdom Viridiplantae; phylum Streptophyta; class Pinopsida; order Pinales; family Pinaceae; genus Pinus; species Pinus taeda. Next base: position 21,183 of record APFE030979499.1, read on the forward strand.
AGCTAAAGTATATATTCTATTGTTTTTGAATAAATAGTTATTCAAAAATAATATTAGAAATAATCTTGCATCTAATGAATATCTATTGAAGAAATTAATGAAACACAAAAATAATTTCATGCATCAAAGTGAAAAATAGAAATTCAACATCCTACAAGAATCATTTGAACAATTGCAAGTTCCAACAATGAACTTCTGCAATAGAAGTTTAATCTTCAAATTTATTATTCATTGATAAAATACACAAGTTACAATACATTTTTTTCTAGCACTTGGGAAGAATTCCAATAGAAAGAACTCTTCTTCCCATTAGATGCCAAAAAAATGTAAAGGATTTTAGATTCTTACTCCCTTTCATCCCAATACAAGTACTCAAGTGGAATCTCAGAAGTCCCAGCTTCCTAGTAAGAAAATCCAACCCCTCTTCATATAAAGAATCTCATTTTAAAATATGCTTCTATACAATACATCCAATCTAATTCTTCTTGTTATTTGGTTACAACTATTTATATTTTCCAAATCACGTTTCGATTATTTTTCTAAAATTTGTTGGAACAATATATTAGAATAAACCCAATATGTTCTCCAGCAATAGAATTGTTATAAGCTTTGGTCATTATAATCCAAGGAGTTGTATAACAAATTTAAAATTGTTATAGGATTGAATTCATATGATTGAGGATCTTGAACTTGCACTCTCTTTTATTTAATTGGAACCCGATCTATTTTTCTTATTTGTTCCGTTGTCTCTTACACTGAAATTTTTTAATATAATTATTGATATCTATGTTGATTGCACATGTAAAGTCAAAGGATTTAGCTCAGTGGTTTGGTGAAAATATGTTTCAAAGGATCTTAGCTCAAGTGGTTTGGTGAACAATTTGTTTCCCTAGTTGTGTGGGTTTAAGTCTCTAGAGACAAGTTGTAATTGATTTATTTGGGGCATTTACGAAATAGTTGTACCTAGTGTAATAGTGGAAGTTGATATTTCAAAGTTACTGGTTATTCATATTATTAATTATTATTAATTATTATTATTATAGATATATTATTAATTATTATTATATTTTAATTAATTTAATTAATTTTTATTTTATTTTATTTTTATTGTTTTATTTTGTTTATTTTAATTTTATATTTTTTTCTTTCAGTTGAAAAAAAAGAAAGACATTCATGGAAGAAAATAAATTTATAAGAGGAGCTTTCTTCCCAAATTATTCGTTTTCTGTAGTATTATTGCTTTTCTATTTTATTTTTGAAGTTAGACACTTTGCATTACATCGAATGAGGATCACATAGACCAATTCTTTTCTACATTGGTATGCTCGAAAGGAAACTAGACTAAAAACATAATTTCAAAGCCTTGAGGTTACGATGACATCGTCTAAATATAGCATATTGTAAATTGGAGAAAATATAAAAATAGGCTGGTTGTGATAGACCTTGATATACATTGACATGAGAAGATAAAAATATTACTAGTTCTGCAAGCAAACAACTAAATGAGTCATAACAACTACTGGTAAAAAACTCCAGGCATTCACACTAGCTAGTCACTACCCTAATCCGAGGAGAAGGACATGTTGGCTAATCTCCTAGCTAGAATGGTCATCTTGTGGCCTATACTTTCAATTTTTTCCTCCATATCTACCAATATGATAGAATTATGTTGTTGAGTCCTCTTGTACCTCCCTATGCCGCCTGCAATATTCAAATGATGTTTAACCTTGTGTTGGATTTATGCCATGATCAATGAAGTGATCGGAGTTCATGCAATGCACCAATTATATTGGGAGATATAACCCCCTTTCATGTGAGATATTGTCTTATCAAGGTGGGGGTGGGGGGATGCCCGCTCCTAGGCACCCTCCTTGGGGGTACTTTTCTAAAACAATTGAATTAATCACTATGATATCAATAAACAATTGTATTTAGAATATATTTCTATGATTTCAAGCTTACCTGTACATAAATTAAATGATTCATAAATTTTCCTCTTCATCCGGTCATGATGATGAACCACACTTTTTGGTTCGAAATGCGTCATCCAAAAATTTCTCTTATGTGATTTCTACCGAAAGGCTTTGCCTGATTCATAAATTGTCATGTATATTCCATTGCATAGTTCATCCCAACATATACGATAGATTACATTTAAAAAAGACTGAAATCTACACTATGAGGTTTTATTTCTCTTTAGGTTTATGAACCTCTACATTATTGTTTATTGTGCATGCATGCAAATTATAATTTTGCAAAAAATAGAGAACAATGAAATAAAAAATCACAAACCACAATTGACACAAGATATAACTCTAGAAACCCTTTCAAGAGAAAACCTACTTGGAAGGTGAGGTAGCTTTGCTCTCTTACTCCAAATGGAAAACGGTTTTGAGTACAAAGAAGTAAGGCATGTGGCCATTGAGATACTATAGTACACAAATCCTCTTTGTGTGTTCTCTCCCTATCCCTCTCAACTACTCTACTCATCTACAGAACAAATAAATTCGAAAATAATAGAATCCTTCTTCCTCCTAGTGTTCTGATTATAACACAACTCGATAATTTATTGGTGGTTATGATTGAATCCCTCAATTATTAACTAGAGATACAATATGGGCTCTTTTAGAGTCTTCTTCATAATGATCATGTGGCTAGTGTTGGAAACTTGACTATACTAAGAGGTTGGGCGGTGGTGGGCTCCAGTATTGTAGCAATAATGCTGCAACTCCCGGGACTCCCTTCTTTACTTTTATCAACCCGGTAGTTCGTAACAAACTTGGAAGCGACGGTGCTGTATGCACAAGTACTAGCTCTTGCCGTGCCTGTCACTTGGTCAGCTGGCACAAGTCCGATAGGAGCTTAAGCCAACTTCTATGAGCTCTGAGAAGAGGCTTTTTAACTAATGGATGGAAGCTAACTCAAAGGAGGCTAATCTACTTGCAGAAAGGAATTGGAAAGCTGAAAGGAAGTGCAAACCCTAGCGAACCCTAATTTTACCAGCTAGCGCTACTGATGCAAGAAAGAGGATGAAAGCTACCGAAAGAGATGCCATTGACTTCTAGGAAGGTAAAATGCATGTGTCTAAGCTACTTCTATAGTAACATCTGAAAAAAACATCTTTTTGTATTTTTGAGTAGGTTGTCAGAATTATCATGCATGTGATTTAACTGTTTTTGACTGTGCAGAGGTGGATTGGCGAAAGGAAATGCTTGCAGGAGGTTGGGAAGGTTAGAAGAGGACCTAAGGGGTCCCTAGCACCTTTCGAGAGAGTTTCACAGTGATCGGATCTCAAGAAACCGCTTTCGTGAGCTTCTACAGGAAGTCTGCAGGGGTTCTACAGGATGTTTTGTAATTTCTACAGGATGTTCCGAAAAGAGGATTTTGGAGGGTTTATGGAGGAAAAATGGTGGGAAAGTGGAAATGGAGGTTGGATAAGGATGTTAAGGGGTTTAGGACCTGGTGAATGAGGCTAAGGAGCGATTGGATTTGTTCAAGGATGGAGGGAGCAATGATGCACAAGAATGTAGAAACTAGGGCAAAGTGAGAAAACGTGGCAAATGAGAGGCAAGAATCTGAGTTAGAGGACGAAGCAGGTTGCATGGATGGGGTAAGGATAGATAAGGAGGTATCACAGGTACTATGCACGTTATTTCCCAAAACTGATCAACAAAGGCTATGCAAACCAAAGATCTAACTACTTTAACCTAATTTGACCTAGAAACCATAAGCATGATGCACAACAGTTTATTGGCAGCAAATCACATAAATCAACTATGGAAACCAAACAAGAATGGATCTAAGCATGTAATCACAACTGGTATCAACTTCTGAAAATGGGGATCTAACACTAATAATTGCATGGTGAAGCAAAGACAATGTTTTTGGTGGCAGCAAGGTCACCTTGGTCCCAGCTCATGATCCCACTGAGGGAGAGGTGAGATCAGAGGTGCTTGATAGCCTTTTTCTGAAGATCTTCCTTGTTATTAAACTATCAAATCAATCTGAACATGAACAACTTTCTTAATCATCAAAAGCAACCTAAATAACAAAACAAGATTTAAATCTAAATAACAGATTTTATTCTAAGAATGCAACAAAAACACATAAAGGTAAACAAATGAGGTACTGGGCACTTGGGTTGGGCCCAACCCCAAGAGATACAACCTCCTGAGAAAGATTAGATCTGGTGCAAAGCTGGATTCATCTTTATTTCTCAAGAAATAATAGTTACATCAAAAACTGTCTACAAGAAAAAGCTTGAAAATGTGCTGAAATGCAGAGCTAACCTACTGCCTAAAAAATGACTAAAATCGAACTACCAACTAGCTAACTTCTGCCAACCCAAATGAGGCCCTAAGCCCTCTTATTTATACGAATTGAGGACCCCAACAGCCCTCCTAAACTTTAGGAACTCGGCTGCCAAAAATTGTAGTTAACAACAACTTTACTAGCCCTTGCTCGGCTGCCCTTGTGATAATTGATGTGGTGGCCCTTGAACTCCGAGCTGATGGTGGAGAATTCAAGGTAACGGCCCATAAATGAAGGGGACACCTTCCTACAAATCCTCTTCCTTGTTCTTCCACGAATTTGGCTGCCAAGTGCTCATTAAAACCTTTGATTTTGTCTCAAAATTGACCAAAAACCTGCACAAAGCACCCATTAGACTTGTTGGTATAATGACTAACCCAATTCACTCTATTAGCATAAATATAATAAAAAACATGCAATAAACCAATGAGAATGGTGGATTAAATCGAATTAGGAGGCTAAATGAGCCCATATAATTACCCATTTCTGGGGCTCATTAAGCGGGTGGGGGGGAGGTGGGGTTGAATCAGTATAATGCATTCATGGTCATCAATTTTTGTTATTTGAACTATTAAATGAGAAACAATACATCATATAAAAGACAGATTTAACATATAAACAACATTCAACTACAACATAATAATTAACACACAAGAGAAATAAATATGGAAACCAAATATAAGTGGAAACCAATATAGGGAAAATCCACGAATTTTTCGTTGTGGTGTAAAGAAAGCATCCAATCCCTTTTTACATTAGCTTTTGGAGGCTCCAACCTCTTTCCTATTTTGCAAGATACAACTTTTTGGAAGCAACCACTCCTACATACATCAATTTTCTGTAGGTTGCTGCCTACAAGAGGCTCCTGCCTCAATTTTCTTTTGCAAGCTACAACTTGCTGGGAAGCTCTTACTTCCTCTTCTATAGGCTCCAGCCTACTCTTTTCAGACAACTACTTGAAAGGTGACAACAATCCCTTGACACATAAAATATTTAACATGATGGCCTACCTATTCTTTAATTCTACATACCTCCATCTCTTTGTCTCTTCCTTCTCTTCCTCACTTCCGCTTCACATTTTCTCGTCTCCTTATTTATTTCTTTGCCATGCAATGCACAAACTTGTTCTCACAACAACTCAATATTCAAAAAATGTTCTTCCATCCAAAAGCACACATTTTTATATACATGACTTGTTGATTGTTTTTATTATAACACATAATCTTTGTATTCCAACTGTTCGTATTTGTTTCAAAATTTTCAGATTTGAATATTAAAACAAAAGTAATGATCCTCACTAATATTAAAATATTAATATCAACCACTTTAATGATTACATAAACCAAGGATAAAACAATGTCAAGCAATATAACTTCATTTGGAAAACTTGAGGTTCCTTGGATCACTCCATTGTTACAACCACTTCCATCACAACATATTCATGCACCTACATTACAACATTTTCATGTACCTATATACTCGACCTGCATCAATGAGGTTCTCCCAGATCTATAACCATTTACACCAATGTTCAAGCATTTACTCAAAATATCTACAACCATTTACATCACACCATCTACAAGACATTCACATCACAACATCTATAAGACATTCACATCACAACATCTACATGACCATACCTATATCAAGCTTTACATCATCAACAATACATACATGGGAGTATTAGAAACAATAAAATATCATCCATAAATTTGACATCAATAACAATCATACCATCACATGTACAAAAAATCTTAAACAACCTTTGACATCAATGACAACTTTTCCAACAATCCCCCCCTTTGGCATTGATGACAACATTGATTTGATCCTCCCCTTTTGTTCTAAGAATCATTTGTCCTTATCTATGCTTACCTTCCCCTTTGACATCAATGGAAAACGGGTCAGTCCACAATAAAATCAAGGAGACGTCTCTATTATCACTATTGATAATGAAAAATATTATAAACTACAATGGTTACACAAACTTAAATATATGAAAGACAAACTTTAATATATTCACTCGGCTTCTCATGCACATTTGCACACTTAGGAAACCTTGCTTCTTCACACCAATAATTTTTCACTATCAATCCTTGTCCTTCTCTATGGCCAATAAATTTTTCCGGTACTTTACTGAGGTGGTTTCCAATTCAAGAATGATGCAAGGAATGAAAGTTTGAAATAATAGAAGAATTTTCATAAAGAAATAAAATGCAAAATATCTTTAGCAACATAATGTTTTGGTTGACAACATTAATAATTTTAAAACACCAGACATTATTTTTTCATCCCGGAGGATATCCTAATCCAGATAAGCACTTTGAGTATATCATGTATAGGAATTCCTTACATGGGTTGATTTATTCCTTGTTTTAGAAAAAATAAACAAAGTATTAACAATGCCTTAAGTCCATTAACATATGTGATTTATTGATAAAGACTCTCAGAATGAAGATTCTCAACTATCTCCATTTGCGATCTATATCCATTCTTGAGAAATTTTTCTGTATCATATAAAACCTCTTCATGTAATTCTATGGAAAATTCAAAATTAGGGCCTTCAACAGGATAAGCTTCTTGGAAGAATCCATAGTAAATACATTTTATCATGTCTATGTCATAACTTTTTGTTCAATAATTACCATCTTCTCATTCCTCAAGTTTAGTAATGATTGCTTGATGGTGTAACATAAGATATTATTACCCCTATTGCATATTCATGGAAAATAAGAATACTTCCCATTCTTCTATGCATAGTAAACTAAACTAAGTAACTAATATGGTGGAACTTTTGTTGCTTGAGATAATACTTCCATTAGTTTATTTGGAATAGGTTTATAATTTCCTTTGGCTTGTTCTCTAATTTCCTTTGACAAGTTTATGGAGTTCAAGATTCTCAACTTGTATATATAAAAGCAATACACCAGATCATAACACCCAAACCTAGAAAGAGTTCAAATAAGATAAAAGACTAATTTATTGTGTAGTAACACCAATTAGTTGCAATTAGGAAAATCATGAACATTGTTGGAAATAATATCCACATCAAAGAGATATTCATACTGATTTTTATGATTCCGCACCATCAACCAATTGCCTTGGAGAGAAATCATTGTGGAAGCTTGACTATAGTCATCAATCTCCGGTGGCTCTAGTGTCAGAGTCAAATCCTATATTTTCTTGAATTCGTAACACATTTTACATATAACAAGTTCACATTAGAAAATATTATAAGTGTTCTAGCATGTAAATGGTCTGGCCTCCACATATAATAAATAGCTCTCAATTATGTAACACATCTCCTAACTTATAATGCTAGCATCCGCAGGTCTCAGATTCTCTGTTTTGTGTTTATGTAATGATGTCCACCAAAATGTTTTCTCCTGTATCCATCAAGTGATGATCTAACATTGTCATTGGCAAAACTGTCATTGATGGAAAAGGGTGTTGAAGATTTTTTTCACAATTGATGGTATGCTTGTTATTGATGTCAGAGTTATGGTTGAGTTTGTATTGTTGCTAATACTCCTATGTATTTATTGTTGATGATATAATGCTTGTCAGAGGTATGGCCTTGCATTTGTTGTGATGTAAATGGTTGCAAATGTTTTGATGTAAATGCTTGAATATTGATGTAAATGGTTATAGTTTTGGGAGAACCTCACTAATGCAGGTCAAGTATATAGGTGGATGAAAATGTTGTGATGCAGGTGAATGAAGATGTTGTGATGAAAGTGGTTGTAATAACGGAGTGATCCAAGGAACCTCATGTTTTCCAAATGAAGTTATATTGATTGACATTGTTTTATCCTTGGTTTATGTAATCATTAAAGTGCCCGATGTTAATATTTTAATATTAATGGTGGATCATTAGTTTTTTTCAATATTCAAATATGAAAAATGTGAAATGAATACAAAGAATCCACATTAGAATACAATCAATTAGAAAATAATGTATATAAAAATATATAAAAGGTTAGTAAGTTAGTATGTTGTAGGTCATGAGTTCAATATACACTTGGCTCATGCCGGGGGGGGGGGGGTGGTGAAGATTGTTGGACACTAGATAAACCAACACTCCCTTGTGTTTCATGACATGGACTAACCGCCTCTTATGGATCCTTATCTCTGGCGATGTAATCATTGAATAACTCCAGTAGGTTTTGGTCTAACGGAAATCGTGATCCCCAACAACTAGCCCATTTTCCTTGAGTAATGGGGGCATACATGGAATCCTCTTCAATTATGGTGGTTGAAACAAGAAGGTAAACTCCTAAGTGGCATGGATTTCACATACATACTTTAACTACGGTGATTCTTACACCATTGGAAAGGTAACTGTGTGTAGAATAAAAAGAAAAAGGTGCATGCTATAATGAAAAAGTTTTATCCTCAAAATATCATTTGATGCCTTAAAATTCTCTCGGAAGGTTTCATACCCCAATTTGCCAAACTAGGTCCCACAAGTAAAAATGGTTCTATGAGTTGATTCCTCCACTTTTTCCACTCTGAAAGCATCCAAATGGATGTAAAAGATATAACGATACAATCTAGATCACACCTTTCCATTTTGGGAGTTTTTTGGTCCCTAAATATTCTACTTCATAAGGTGAGGAAAGTTTTCCTCCACCTCCACTTGAGTGTACCATTTAGCCTTTCTCGGAAGCTTTCCTTTCAACCCAATATGCCAAAGGTCATGTTATCCCTATCTTGTAGTTCTATACCTCTTTCGCAAAATTGTATCCTCTGTCAACTTTTCATGAGCATCTGGTGCAAAATCCTATACAAAAGGTAGGACCTATTCCTCTTCCTCATTTAGCATGGAAGGCTCATAGAGTTTTAGATTTTCTATATTTACAACTGATTAAACGTGCATGTATGGTGGTAAACTGAGTATATATGCATTATCTGCCACCTTTTCCAATATCTCAAAGGGGCTATACCACAAAGCCTTGATTTTCTTACCAAGACCATGTAGCATCTCCTTGTTCATTTGAAACCATACATTGTATCCCACCTTGAATGAATTCTCTGTTCTATGCTGATCATGCATGGCCTAGTATTTTTTGTGTGAATTCTACAGTGTCACTTGTACTTGTATATGGATTTTCCTAATATTTTCTACAATTATTTCTTCCCTTAAGACATCCTTTATAAGGTCCTCCCTCACTCCTCCTTGCTACCCATATGCAATACCCAAAGGTGGAAAAGATCCAAAACAAGTTTGAAATGGGGACTTACCAATAGAGGTGTGGACTACTATGTTATAAGAGTGTTGTATATATACCATATTTCCATCCTAGGTGTTTGGATGCTTATGATTATAACCCCTTAAAGGTTACACCAAAGTATTGTTGACTACTTCTATCTACCCATTAGTTTGTGGATGGAATGTTGTAGACCTCTTCAACATTATGTCCATATTCTCCAATAACATAGTACAAAATGCACTGAGAAATATTGTAACTTTGTTTGGAACGATGCCCCTTACTATCCCAAAGTGCAACCAAACCTATCTAAAGAATTTTTTTTCCTTTACTTCTTCTTTCCCACTAATGGCCTTTTTATAGGGCATCAGAACACACATCTTGTTGAATCTGTCAAATACTATGAATAGGTAGTCATGTTCTTTTGTGGTTGTTGGTAAACCTCCCAAAAATTCCATGGAAATGATTTCCCATGGATAAGTGGGTATAGGTAAGGGATGACATAAACCTTGTTTCATGTCACTAGGCTTGCTGGTACAACAAAGCCTGCATCTTCTTATGGACATGGCTACATGTTCTTTCATCTTGGGCCAATACACATACCTTTGAAAATTTTCCAGTATCTTCCCTACACCGAATTTCCCTGCAACCTTAGAAGTGTGATCCTCTCTAATCAGTTGTGATCACTCATCTTTAGGAACACATAACTTATCTATCTTGTAGAGAAACCCATCCTGGAGATGTTATTCAATGGTGTTGTCACCATCATACGCATGAATTTGGTTATGCAATTGTTGTGTTGAGAAATATATCGGGAAACAAGTGAAGGTGATTTCTCTTCTTGATTATTGCTTATGATGTATTTTTACTTTTTCTTGATTTGTTTCTTCTTTCTTTTATTATAATAAGTGTTCTCTATCATCAAACAACTACCAAAACATAAATAAAAATGATACAATATGACACAATATGTATGCGATCAACACAATTCTTTTTCTTCTTATAGACCTTCAAATGACAAATACCAAGACATTTGACCCTTGACCAAGACGCTCCAAGACCAAGTCAAACCTTGATTTTTGCAACTTCTGCAACTTCTGACTTTCAACAACCTCTTCTACAATATCGACCTACCTAACATCTTCTTCTGCAACTTCAACCTATCCAACAACTTCTTCTACAACTTCTACATACCCAAAAAATTCTTTTATCCAACAACTTCTTCTGCAATTTCGACCTACCCAGTAGCTTCTTCTGCAACTTTGACCTACCCAACAAATTTTTCTGCAACTTCGACCTACCCAACACCTCCTTAAGAAAATTTGACCTTGCAAGAAACTTCTTTTGCAGAAACCCTAACCCTTTCTTGTGTGAGAAACAATGGTGTATTCCTGTTTCTTTCTTCTTCACTTGGATAGATTCCCTCTCCTAGATAATGCAACTTCCAAAATAACTTTTCTTATTGACCTAACTTCACTTATGCAACTCAACTTTACTACAGGAGCATGAACGCTAATTCATTCGCACGTGTGGAAAGAAGTAGCCCATAAACAACCCCAACAACTCAATTTTCTCTTCCTCCTTCGTTCTCTTATTATTTGCACTCATTTTATTTCTTGTGATCGAACTTGAGTGTGAGTGATTTGTGTCCTTCAAGTGAAGTTGATGTCTACTTTATATATGCTTCTCATTGGGCCAAATTTCTCCTTTAGCTCAAGTTGTCTATGTGTGTAGGCCGAATTGATATTTGCATTATGACTTGGTCTTGGAGGGTTATTTGACTTAAATTTGACTCAAACAAATTCTTTTTGCAATATGTAACATGCACAAATGGGTATTTCATATATGAGCTCTCAATGTGAGCTTGACCTACAAAATAAATTTCCTTGAGCATGAAACCCATAACTCAAGAACAACAATAATAAATTTATTTTTCTCATTACATAAAATACATAAAATCATGATTACATATGCCATTATGAATATCGAACCTAGTTGGCATATTTTAACACTCCCTCTTAAGTAGGGAGGTATTCATAATTCATACAAGGTACTTGGAGATTTTCAATATGAAGAATTCTCATAAGAAGAGTCAGATTGGTAACCCATCTTTATAACATCATATCAACCAACATTTTCACATAGAAAGGAATTGGCTAACAAATCTATCTCTCCACAATATTCAAGCACAATGCTGGTGAGACCAATGATTTATAGACACCATCATCATTGTCACTCAAGGAACATACCCCACCCGAATGCTCACAGAATATGTCCTTCCAGGACTATTCTTATCTTAGATTCTCAAATGTTAAAGAATATCGGTCCTCTACGACTACACTTATCTTAGATTATCAAAGAGTACCAGATTCCATATGCTTACCCAATCCTCCATTCTTTCTTCCCAATTGAAGACAAAAATGATGTGGCTATCTCTTCCTCTCAACTAGGGAGGATATACCCATTCCAATGAAGGAATGTATCTATTCCTATAAAAGTAATGTACCCAAGCTCCCTCTTAATTATGGACTTGTCTAAGCTCCCTCTTATCCAGGGACTTTCCTTCAATAATAACTTTCTACCTTTGGTGGAGGTCATGGGACCTTTTGTTGCTTATATAGATCTTCTGTTCGATGTCATGAATTTCATTTTAATGTTATGGAGGCTTTCATATTTTGGGACTTATTTGTAGGGAATCATCCATCCATCACTTTCCTTCTCGAACCATTTCATTCATGTCATCCTTCCTTTCATCGAAGAGTGATCCGTTATACCATATCTTTCTTTTCCTCATACAACTACCTTTTCCACTTCATGTATCCTTCAGGATCTTCCATCCTTCTACATGAGTATCAATTGTATATGACATCCACAACTTATTTGGGTAGCTCAATATCAATCCATCCAGATATTGTTCAAAAAAATAAATAAAAAATGAACACAAAATTAAAGTTACCTTTTGTGATGGATCCTCATCATGACATCTGCTTGTTGCAACATCAACATCCTTCATACATATTGACACATATCCATGATATTAATTTATCAAGGGTCTTATTTCTTACCAAAATTTCCAAGGTATTCATATCTTTCCCATGGATATATCATAACCAAATATTTTATTCATTGGATGTTGATTGCCTTTTCCATGTGACCATAGTTGCATCTTTCACGCTCTCTTTATTTTCTTATTCACATACTGTTTCCTAGGAACTCCCAATCATAGTTCCTTCATCCTTGTCAACCACCTCATATTTCATATGAGGAAATATTATTTTGATGTCATCTATACAATATGTGATCCATGCCTTCATGCATTCTTCCAATGAAAGAGATCCCTTTCCTTTGATCATACTCATGAGGTAAAGTATCTACCCCTATTATCTGCAACTATATAATGACATAACTTATCTTATAAAACATATGCATACATACCTCTTTCCTTATTTTGGTCATCTAGACTTCCTTCAACAACTTCTTTTACTCGATTTAAATTATTTCAACCATGTCGACATGCTACATTCCTCTGCCATCATACCATCATTCTTTCAAACAATGAATTCCATCCAAAGTGGAATTATCAGTGAGACATTTGCTTCTTCCAAGAAATGAACCTTCTAATGAAGATTCCAGCAAAGGATCCTGATTATCCTTATCTTGCAAATGCTCCTTTCCAATGATGTATGATGAGTTCTATAGTAGATGAATTTCTTCTACCCATAAGTCCTACTTATGCTTCTAATGAGGTTACCAAGAGCTACTTCCTTCTAATGATGACTATCATAGAATTCTACTTCAACTATATTTCAAGCTTCTTATTATGATTTCTTGAGCTCTTGATTTAGTCGTATGCACATATGATTCCATCTCCTAAAATGATGCATCATATCATGCTTCTAATGATTCCTACCATGATAAGTATATTTTACAAAACTGAAAAGAACTATGTGTAGAAGACTTATCTCAATCATAGTAGAGATATTTTACTTCCTCCTTCTTGGATTTCTTATTTTTAGCTTCTTCCACTTCTTCAGTGACATGGGCTTCTTCTCTTCCTCTTTTGTTATTGTAATTCTTGATTTTGGTACAATATTTCTTATAGTGCCCATATTCTTGACATCCATAGCATTGAACCTTCACCATATTCTTCTTCCTTTTCTAAGAACATTTTTTTCCAAACTTTCATTTCCTCTTTGCTATGGCAACATATGCTTGAGTTTACTCGTTTGATCCCACATCACTTTTAGCCTTAAACCTAGTTTCTTCAAATTTTCATAGTGACCATAGTTCATTGAATGGAGTAGCTTCCTTCTTCCCATAGACTCTTGATGTAAAGTTACCCCATTCCTTCGGTAGTGCATTGAGTGTAGGTTTTAACCCTGTAAATAAATAAATGCTTACGAATTCTAAAAACAGAAAATAAACAATGGCGAGAGCATAAAACATAAAATAGATATACACAGAGATTTTCCCTCGGATGTGAAAAGCGGGACTGCCAGATTGATTTTTCATTATATTCCTTTCAATGTTACAACACACACACACACACACACACACACACATATCTATATACATGCGAAAGCATTCATAAACCCCAATCCATTAATCTTGGATTAACATAACCGTAGTTCCCTTGACTGGATCTATAAGATACCATGGGTAGAAAACCATCATGCCCAAAACCATGTGAAAAACCCATGCAAAAAACCATAGGTAGGTCCACCCACCTAATATAGGGTCCAAATTTCTTTTTCCCAGGGCGCTAACCTAGACCCCGAACCCAACATGGGGCTAGTCATGGAAAGAATATAACACACACCCAACACTGAGTACTATAGTAATTTTTTGGTTATATATTATCTCTCCCAACTCTTGTAGTTGGTCCCTTATTTCATACACCCTCATAAAGTATGAGGCTATTACTTCTTATTTTTATATCTTCTTTTTGTAGAGTTCTTGTATTAATAAGATCACTTCTCCTGTAGTTCTTACGAAGAATAATTCTACAAGTTTGTCATATATTTATTTTGATGTTTCTAATTTCGATACATATGGAATGAGGGGATCCTTGATAGATTATATGAGAATCCTTTGAGCCCTTACTTTCTTTCATGAATTTTTCAAGAGATTGACATTATACCTTTGGAGGTTTAACTACTAAGCCCTTAACATGTTCCATGACTTCATTTTTTATGAGATTCAGATCTGTCCTTTTCCTCCATGCAAGAAAGTTTGATGACCCAACCAACTTGTTGCTCTCCTTGCAAAAAGACATTTTGATAGATTCATATGTGTACATAAAGATAATTACTTGAGAAGATATTCCTTGATTACAATATATTTAACATGATACCTTTTTGGTTTTGATGATGGTATTGATAGAGGAAGATGTCTTCTTGGAGAAGATGTGTTTCTTCAATAAGATTCTTGATCCAATATTTTGTTGATGATGACACTTTTGATCTTGCTTCTCTTGGATGAGTAGGCTTCAAGATGCTTTGATTGTTAGTCCTTTCTTTGAGTAGATATAGGATATTTGAGGTCTCCTTCTTTGAAGCGATGATAGAGCGAGGTTCCCAAGAATGCTTTGAGGAACCCTTCTTTGGGTGAACTGGGGCTTTGATACTTCCTTTAAGATGATGTAATCCTTGATTTTGCTTGGAGATGTGAGGATTTTCTTGATGCTTTGATGTCCTTGATACTCTTCTAGAACTTAATTCCTTTATTGTCCTTTATTGAGTTTCCCTTCCTTGACTTGTCACCTTAGCTCTGATACCATGTTGAGAAATATATGGGGTGACAAGTGAATGTGATTTCTCTTCTTGATAACTGCTTGTAATGCATTTTAAATTTTTCTTGATTTGATTATTCTTTCCTTTATTATAATAAGTGTTCTCTATCATCAAATAGCTACCAAAACATAAAGAACAATGAGACAACATGACACAAGATGTAAGTGATAAACTAGGGACAAAACCTCTCCAGCTTCAGAGGAAAACCTACCAAAATTATTTCTCTTCTTAGAGACCTTCAATTGAAAAATTCCAAGACATTTGACCCTTGACCAAGACCCTCCAAGACCAAGTAAAAACTTGATTTTAGCAACTTCTGCAACTTTTAAATTCCAATAGCCTCTTCTGCAATTTTGACCTGCCCAACAACTTCTTATGCAACTTCGACCTATCCAAATACTTCGTCTGCAACTTCGACCTACCCAACAACTTCTTCTGCAACTTCAACCTACTCAAAAAATTATTTTTCAACTTCTACCTACCCAACAACTTCTTCTGCAACTTCGACTTGCCCAACAACTTCTTCTGCAGAAACCCTAACCGTTGCTTGTGTGAGAAACAATGGTGTTTTCCCGTTTCCTTCTTCTTCGCTCGAAGAAATTCCTTTTCCTAGAGAATTCGACTTCCAAAATATCTCTTCTTAATGAACGAACTTCATTAATGCAACTCGGCTTTACTGTAGTAGCATGAACCCTAATTCGTTCACACATGTGGAGAGAAGTAGCCCATAAACAACCCCAAAAACTTGATTTTCTCTTCCTCTTTGGTTCTTTTCTTCTTCGTACTCCTTTTCTTTCTTGTGATCAAACTTGAGTGTGGGTGATGTGTGTCCTTCAAGTGAAGTTGATGTCTCTTTTATATAGGCTTCTCATTGGGATGAATTTCTCCTTTAGGCCGACTTGTCCATGTGTGTAGGCCGAGTTGATCTTTGCATTATGGTTTGGTCTTGGAGGGTGCTTTTAATGGGCTTTGACTCAAATAAATTATTTTTACAATATGTAACATGCCCAAATGGGTCTTTCATAGATGACAATGACTCATAAGCTCTAAAAGCTCTGAATGGGAGCTTGACCTACAAAATAATTTTCCTTGAGCATGAAACCCATGCCTCAAGAAAATAATAATAAATTTATTTTTTCTCATTACATAAAATACATAAAATCATGATTAAATATTCCATTATGAAGACTGAAGCTAGTTACATATTTCAACATTCTGAGACACCTTCTCTAAGTCCTCATCCTTTGAATATGCCTTTCTATATGCATCATGTGTGAATGGATGCATGTGTGTTAGAGTTCCCAAAGTTATGATCTTTGATGTGGGTGGACTTGAAAGCATTCCGACTAACTTTTTTGTGTTTCCATTCTTGTACTTGATCACTAAATGAAACTGTTTTAGAAACCCCATCCACTTGTAGTGTGTGGTTTGTTGTAACATACTCTAGGCCTATAGGTATTGTATTGGCTAGTGATTTGTGTGGATTACTGTCTCCTTCCCCATCATATGATTTTCCACTTCTTCATAGATTGCACTAGAGCATAGAGTTCCTTGTATTAGTTAGGGTAGTTAAGAACAACCCCATGAAATACTTCAGAATGTAGCAAACAAGCTTATTCCTTACATCAAGACTGCTCCCATAACATACCCACTCACATCTGTCTCCACATCGAATGGATACTATAAATTTTGATCCCAGTTGGATCATTATATTTTTTTCATCCATATTGATGCATTTAGAGTGGAAAAAATGGAGGAATCATCTTACTTGACCGTTTTAATCGACGAGACCCAGTTTGGTGAAACAAGGTTTGAAACCTTCTGAGAGCATTTTGAGGCATCAAATGACGTTTTTTGGGGGTAATTGTTTTTTTGCTGAAGTACGACACATTTTCATGCTATTCTACACACGAAGACCTTTCCAACGATGCAAGAAGCACGTAAATAGTAGTCTGTATGCAAAAGTTATGCCACTCAAAATTTGACCTTCCTGTTTTCACACCTATATTTCGGGAGGATGCCTCATTAGCCACCATTATTCATGGAAAAAGGGATAGCCACGTGTTTTTTATGTAAAATACTCTAGAAAATTCTATTTTGTAACTCTAGTTCAGAGTTGATGTAGTCAAACTTAACCACTAGTAGGCTATTGGGCTGTGTTATAACCAGGCCACTAGGAGGAAGAGGCATTCCATTCTTTCAAGAGAATTTTGCTCCATATATGAGAAAAGATAGCTAGGAGAGATAGGAGGTAGAACACATAGAGAGGATCCATGCACTGTAGTAGCCCACGGGCCACATGCATTATTCTTTGTACCTGCATCCATATTTCCAGACAGAGAAAGAGAGTGAAGAGACCTCACCCTCCAGCTGGGTTTTCTCCCGAAAGGCTTTCCCAGAGAGCATATATTGTGTCTTATGTGTTTGAGTTTCATTTTTTGATCTCTACTTTTCTGCATAATTTCCATTCACATGCATGTACTAATTACAGTAAAATCTCTAGATATAGAATTTTAATAAAACTGTAATAGTGTAAAAATATGACATTTTAATATATTATTATCAGATATGTTGTGATGAACTATCTAGTGGAATATCCAATGACAATTTATGGATCATTTGGTATTAGAGCAGGTTTCTCTGGGTATTTGTGGATATTTGCAGGGGATCCAGGTTGGCGGGGTCAAAAATTGTAAAACTCTAAACATGGTCGACGAATCTGTAAATGAATCTCATGATCCTACACAGGTGAGGTTTTCGCGGCTCAAACAACAAGTCACAGATATAAAATTTGGGGATTTCCCGGAATAAATCGTCGTATTTTCCACGATTTCTTATGAAGGGATATTCGGATGATCAAAATGGAAATTCAAGAAGGTATTTCCCCATTGTAAACCTCCTCGTGGAGGCCCTGAGAAATAATCTAGGGATATTTGGAGAAGATGGGGGTTCGAATGCAGAGGAAAAATCAGAAGGGGGATCGGGAGATCATGAAGACACAAAGAACCAATTGGAGGAAGAACTCGGAAAATATCAACCTAGTTCGAGTGCCATGAATCAATCCCTGTTCAAAATGGAATAAAAAGTAGATATCAAGCTGTACCACAATGAGATCGACACTCTAAATATGAACCATTGGCTGCAACAATTGGAAGTTTATTCCAATGTCCATCAGATCGAGGAAGGGAAAAATATCTCATTCGCGCAACTGAAATTAGAGGGCCATGCATTGAATTGGTGGGAGAGCCACACGAAAACCTCGAGGTAGGAGGGAGAACCTCCAATGACTAAGTGGGAGGATTTCAAAACCCTCATTACGTTATATTTTTATCCTATTGGGTACGTGGAGGACTAGTGGATCGAATGGCATTACTTCAGGCAGAAGCCAGGCCAAAGTGTGCATGAGTACACGAAAAAATTCAAAAATATGGATATAATGTTGGGTATATCTCCAAAGAACCTAGATGCACTCCTCAAGTATTTAGGGGGCTACACTGCCATCTGCGTGAACAAGTGATGTTTTTCAAGCCCAAATCGGTGGACGAGGCTTGTGTAAAGACACAATAGTTGGAGAACATAGGCATGAAAAGAGTGCAATCAAGTGGATAGAAGCAAAAGGAGCAACAATGAACTTATAAGGAGGAGAAGAATAAGAAAAAAAATGGGAAAAGACAAAAAGACGGTAGCCACAACACACCAGTGCAAAGATCCTAGAAACCATTGCAACCACTGCAATATTAATAGCCACTGGTTCGAGCAACCAAGTTGAAAGAAGCTCATATGTGGATGAAAATATCTTATGTACATCAGTGCAGAAGGAGGTGAATCTGAGTAGCCTTCAACAACAGGAAGAGAAATAAATGACCAAACTATTCCATATAAAGATACAGGTCAAGAAGACAAAGATTGATGCTCTGTGTGAATCAGGATCATAGGTGAATCTCATTAAAACAGAGCTAGTCAAGAAGTTGGGGCTGGAATTTCTTGATCATCTAAACCCATATCCAATGGGATGGGTAAATAAGGATGCGGAGATGAAGGTAACAAAACAATGCAAAATAAGATTTTCTATTAGTGCTGATTTTATTGATTAAGTGGATCTAGATGTGGTTCCCCTTGATGTATCTGGAGTCATGTTTGTGAGTCCATACATGTACATGTGTGATACAATATTCATGAGGATATCTAACTAGTAACAACTCATCAAGGATGGAAAATCATTAATCACCAACGCACACAAAGGCAAGTAAAAAATTTCACTAGTAAGTACTAACCAAGCCAAGAAATTGACCAGTTCCAGCAAGAAGTATGTTTTATTGTTTTTAAGAGAAATTCAGTCTGAAGAGGAGTCAACAAGAGGCAAGGCATCCATAAAGGGGTGTACTAAGAAATAAAAAAGACAATTGGAGGAGTTGTTATAGGAATACTAGGATGTGTTCCGAGAGCTTAAAGGGTTACCACCTAAGAGAGAAGTGGAGCACGAGATCCAGCTATTTCCAGACTTCCCATTACCAAATATTGGGTTTCACATGCAGTTTGTTATAGAAGCAACTGAGGTGAAGAAACAATTTCAGCCGCTGTTGGAATAAGGTGTCATTTGACCGAGTACATCACCATGTGGGTCACCCATCATCATTTTTCCAAAGAAGGATGGGACTTGGCGAATGTGTATAGATTATAGGAAGTTTGATAAAATCACGCTCAAGAACAGACACCCCCTGCCCAGGATAGATGATCTTCTAGATCAGTTGCAGCAAGAAAAGTATTTCACCAAGCCAGACTTGAAGTCTGGATATCACCAGGTTTGAGTCAAAGAAAAAGATACATGGAAGACCGCCTTCAAAATGAGGCAGGGTTTGTATGAGTGGTTATTTATGCCATTTGGGCTATGTAATGCATCATCTATCTTTATGATATTAATGAATGATATATTGCACCCTTTTATAGTTTCATTTGTTATTATCTATCTGGATGATATACTAGTATATAATGCTCCCTTGGAGGAGCATATTTCACATTTGATGCAAGTGCTAGAAACATTGAAGAAGCACTAGCTGCTAGAAAATCTCAAGAAGTGTGAGTTTGCGCAACAATATTTGGTGTATCTGGGGTATGTGATCGGTGGAGGAGAGTTGAAGATAGATCCTTCGAATATGGAGGCCATGAAATGGTTTGTGGCTACTAATGTTTATGAGGTTAGGAGTTTCATTGGGGCATCAAAGTACCTGAGGAAATTCATAACCTCATTCTCAGTGGTAGAAGCATCGATCCACGCCATAACAACAAGTGGCAAGAGTATCCAATGGGGAGAATTTCAACAGAAGGATTTCGAGGAGCTAAATAAGAGGATCATTCAAGAAACAATTTTGGCATTAACAAACTTGCAGCATCCCTTTGAAGTGGAGATAGATCCAAGTGGGTATGCTATGTGAGTTGTCTTGATGCAAGGAGGAAGCTCTGGTTTCTACCATTTTGAAGTATTTCATGGGGCAGTTCTTAAATACCCTATCTACGATAAGGAGCTTTATGCCATGATGAAAGCTATGAAGAAGTGGAAGCACTATCTAATGGGAAATGAGACAATAATCCACACATATCACCAGCCGTTACAATACTTGCAGGCCCAAACTAAGCTACAACATACCAGGAATTACAAGTGGATGGGGTTTTTACAATAGTTTCATTTGGTGATCAAGTATAAGAAGGGTAACACAAACAAGTTGGCTCATATTCTTTCAAGGCCACCCACATCAAAGTTTAAAACTTTGGGGACTCTTATGCATATGGATCCATTCACCCATGATGCATATAGAGAGGCATATTCGGAAGATGAGGACTTCAAGGAGGTGTGTCAGTAGTTGCAGAGTTAGAGTCATGTGTATGATGGCGACAACACTGTTGACTACCATCTCTAGGATGGGTTACTCTATGGGCTAGATAAGCTATGTGCTCCTAAAGGTGAGTGTTTGCAGCTGATTCGAGAGGCTCACACCTCCAAGGTTGCAAGGCAATTTGATGTAGGGAAGACAAAAATGTAACTATGTTCGGTCTTTAATAATGTACTTGAGTCATTATGTAATGTACTTGTCAAAATAATAAATAAAATAATTTTTTATTAATGTAACAATGACTTATTAAAGCATGGGTTTCATGCTTGGGTCATCATTATACTAGTAAAATTCCCCATTGTGGACTCCTAGGATTAATATTGAGTTTATAGAGTCATTGTATATTCGAAGAGACCTTCTTAGGATTTCAAATCATGTAAAAAGGTTTTATATATAAGTAAAATATGAATTATTTAGACTCCACATCATGTCAGCCTAAGGACCCCCATTCGGCCCACAAAAATCCTATATATTGAAGGAGGCTGAAGTCATTTGAATGACTCACTCTCAAGAAATTTCGATATCTCAAGAAGAGCTGGAGAAGTGTGAAGTATGTTTTTGGGAGGAGAAAATAAGTGAGAGTTTGGGGAAGTCTTTAGAGAAGAATAAAATGAAACTTTTGCTGCCTCTCTCTCTCTATTTCGTGAGCTGGGTTGGGAGATCGAAGTTTCCTAAGATTTTGCTATTGCCGGAAGCTATTGCCTAGTCGAAGTTGCTGGAAGGGGTTGAAGATCTTGGAGGCTGACATGGTGTGGAGGGAAAGTCTCGTCTTGGTCTAGGCTATAGAGTCTCGAAGAATACTATTGAAAGGTAGAATTATCTTGATTGGGTTTTCCCCTTGAGGGGGGTTTTCCCCTAGCATGTGCCTATATCTTGTGTCTCTTATTTTGTAATCTTCATATATGTATAATTTATTGATGAAAGATAAGATAATAAATAAGTAAAATAATCCAACAAACTTACAAGTAATTATCAAGAAAGGAGAATCAAACCCTAATATATTATCTTTGATTTCCCAACATAGTATCAGAGATAAGGTCAAGAGAAGTCGAAGATCACTTTGTTGGCATGGTTTTTCCCTTTATGGTGAACTATATAAGATTGGGTTTCAACTCTATTGGAAGATGGATCAAGAAGATCATCTACTACTTATTCAACAAATTCAAGAGTCAAGGATTATTCGCTACCCTTACAGGTTCTCTTACTGATGACAATGGTTGGATCATTAATAGTGGAGCATCGAGACACATGACAGGTGAATTAAATCAAATTCACACACTATCAAAGGATTCATCCTCTCATGCAGTGGAATTGGGTGATAAAAAAAACTATGCTATTAGAGGCCTGGGATCTACATCATTGAAGATGGGTAATGGATCAAAGATGCATATCAACAAAATTCTCTATGTTCCAGGTTTGAAAAAGAATTTACTTTCTATTTCTTGTTTAGAAGATAAAGGGGAAATGATTAATTTTGTTGATGGAAAAGTATTGGTTTGGGGAAACAAATCTAGTATTGACAAAGATAGGATTAATGGAGTTCGTGAAGGAAGTCTTTACTGGGTTATCACTCCATCTCCTCAAGCTTTGGTTCATATGGAAATAAGTCCCATTGAACTATGGCATCAAAGGTATGGTCATCTTCATTATAGGGTCATCCCTACTCTTAGTCAATTGGTTCATAGTATTCCTGAAATGAAGCTAGATCATGAAGGTGTGTGCAAGGGATGCTCTTTGGGGAAGCATACAAGAAAGCCATTTCATCTTAGTGAATCTAGGTCTAAAGAAACATTAAATCTCATCCATTTCGACGTATGTGGGCCCATGTCTGACAAATCACTTCGAGGTCATCTCTACTATTTAACATTAATTGATTATCATTTGAGGAATACATGCCTTTACCTACTCAAAACTAAAGACGAAGTATCCGATAAGTTCAAGGAGTTCAGGGCTAAAGTGGAAACCCTAACCGAAAGAAAGGTAAAAAATCTAAGGTCTGACAATGGTGGGGAATACACTTCTAAAGAGTTAATTTCATATTGTAAGGATGCATGTATTAAGAGGGAGCTCCTTGTTACCTACTATCCCGAACAAAATGGATTGGCCAAAAGGAATAATAGATCAATTTAAGAAGGCATTCAAACTATGCTCCTTGATCAAGTTCTACCAAAGTTCTTATGGGGTGAAGCAGCGATGACTGCTATGTACATTCAAAATTGAATTCCTGATAACAGTCTTGATAATACTACACACGAAGAAGTATTCACAGGGAAGAAGCCAAGTGTGGATCATCTTAGTATATTTAGAAGTCCAACATATATCCATGTTCCAAAAGACAAGCAAAAGAATTTGGACTTGACAAGAATCAAGGTAATATTCATTGGTTATAGCCTTTCCTCAAAAGCATATAGAATTTACATAAAGGAAGGAAGACACATTGAAGTAAGTAGGGATGTCCTATTCGATGAGAATCAAGCTTACAAGAAATCGAAGGATATTCCTATTGATTCTGATGACGAGAAGTTCCTGTATTTGAAGAAGGAGAAGTTCATCATGAGAACTCTACTAAAAATAATGAAGAAGAAGGACCAATTGATCCTATTCAGTCGACGGTTATCCCAACCAAAAGGAAGAGGCAAAATTGGTTGAAAGCTACATTAGAAGATGTAGAAGGACATGAAGCTTCAAAAAGGTCCACCAGGGAAAGTAAGAAATTGAAATGGTATTTTGGTGATGCTGCATATATGAAAAAGTTTATTGAATATGAACCATCTACATTCCATGAAACTAAGCATGAAGAGGTTTGGAAGAAAGTTATGTACGAAGAATATCAATCCATCATGAAGAATGGGGTTTGGAAAATTGTTCCTAGACCTAGTGACAAATTGATTGTCACATCGAAGTGGATCTATAAGATCAAACATGTTTTTGATGGAAGTATAGACAAGTACAAAGCAACGTTCATCACAAGGGGTTTCTCTCAAAAAGAAGGCATTGAATATGAAGAAACATTTGCAACTACAACAAGGTACACTACCATTATATTGTTGGTTTCATTGGCTACTACACTGGGGTGGAATATCCATCAAATGGATGTTAAGACCACATTTCTAAATGGGACCACATAGGACTAGAGATTAGGGAAAGACTTACCAAGTAGTAACTAGCTTTGACCACGCCGAATGACCTTACCTTGACCAAGCCCCCTGAATAGCCTTTCCTACACCACCTGACTAGCCTTGAACACTAGCCTGCACAACATGAAGGATTTGAAGTGAATAGCAGGGATTCTCATGTTTGTAGACTCAAGAAGCCCTATATGGCTTGAAGCAAGCATCGGGGGCATGGTATGCAAGAGTCGATGCATAGATTCTCAGAATTGGGTTCGTGAAGAGTACTGCTGATCCAAATCTATATATCAGGTTATCAATAATGAGCCCACCATTATTTTACTATATGTGGATGATCTATTCATCACTGGTGTAGAACGAATAATTCAAGAATTCAAGAAGATGTTGACAACTGAATTTGAGATGAAGGATCTAGGACATATGCATAACTACCTAGGTATAGAAGTATGGTAGAGACATGGGGAGATATATTTGGGGTAAGGAAAGTACATCATCAAGTTATTGCAGAAATTTAGGATGATGGACTCCAAAATGATGATACTCCTATGATCACCTACCTTAAAAAGTTGAGGAGCTCCAAATCTAGTCTCATGGATCCTACTTCATATAGACAATTGGTAGGTTCCCCGATGTATCTAGTAAATACTAGGCCACATATATGTTTTGCAGTAAAAATTATTAGTCAGTTTCAGTTGGAGCCTCGTCATGATCACTGGATAGCTTCCAAACATATGTTGAGGTATCTTCATGGCACTATACATCACTGCCTAAAGTATGATACTAAGGAAGTCAAGCTAATTGGCTTCACAAAATATGATTGGGGTGGCAGTGAGACTGATGGAAGGAGCACTGCCAGAGGATGCTTTAGTCTAGGAGTTGATATGATCTCATGGATGAGTAGAAAGCAAGATCCGTTTCATTGAGTAGTGCCGAGGTCGAATATGTGACTGCATGTGAAGTAGGAAAAGAGGTTGTTGGGTTAAGGAAGCTTTTGGCAGATTTGTTCGAGAAGTCTCTAGGTCCTACTATGATTAATTGTGACAATCAAAGTTGTATCAAGATGTATGGATATCCTGTGTTTCATTGGAGGACAAAACATATCAATAATAAGTTCCACTTTGTTAGGAACTTGGTATAGGATGGGATTGTGAGGTTAGAGTATGTTCTGATAGATGAAAAGGTAGCAGACATACTGACAAAGGCTCTTCCTAATAAGAAGTTCGAATATCTAAGGAACCTGCTAGGTTTGGTAGATATTGGTGATTGTATTGATGATAAGGAAATGGGAGAGATTTTTTGAGGATTTGCAAGTGAAGCATTGCTTGGGGAGGCATTTGGCCAGCACTCTATGATGATGTCTGGAATCCCAGAATTGAAAAGGTGATGTTGTTTATTGAGCTCTGCTTTGGATACACACCTATATGTTTGGGTTGGTGGATAGAAAGTAAGCTTGATGGTACCTAGAGGGGATGAAAGCTTGAGTCCACCTTCGTCCCACTTGGATAGTTTTCACTGGTTAGGAATCTAGTCCATGGCCTTGCGGTGCCTAAATTGTTGAGTGACTGGTTGGATAGATTTCCCTGGGCAGGAATCTAGTCAATGGCATTACGGTGCATACAATTTCTTCATGTTTTCATATAGTTTGAGATATTCCATTGTATATGTACATTATGAATACCTCCCTAGTTAAAAGGGAGTGTTGGAAAATGTAACTATGGTTGGTCTTCAATAATGTACTTGAGTCATTATGTAATGTACTTTTTAAAAGAATAAAGAAAATAATTTTTATTATTGTAACAATGAACTATTAAAGCACAGGTTTCATGCTTGGTTCATCATTATATTAGTCAAAGTCCCCATTGTGGACTCCTAGGATTAAAATTGAGTTTATAGAGTCATTGTATATTCGAAGAAACCCTTCTTAGGCTTTCAAATAATGTAAAAAGGTTTTGTATCAAGTCAAATATGAATTATGTACCCTCCACATCATGCTGGCCTAAGGGAGATCAAGTCAGCCTAAGGACCCCCATTTCGATCCACAAGAAGCATATATATGGAAGGAGGCCGAAGGCATTTGAATGACTCACTCTCAAGCAAGTTCAATATATCAAGAAGAGCTAGAGAAGTGTGAAGTCTGTTGTTGGGAGGAGAAATTAAGTGCGGGTTTGGGGAAGTCTTTAGAGAAGAAGAAAATTAAACTTTTGGTGCCTCTTTATTTCTCTCTCTCTATTTTGTGATCTGAGTTGGGAGATCAAAGTCTCCTAAGATTTTGTTGTTGTCAGAAGCTTCATGTTGTCGAAAGATGCTGCCTAGTCGAAGTTGCTGGAAGGGGTCGAAGATCTTGGAGGTTGACATGGTGTGGATGGAAAGTCTGGTCTTGGTATAGGGTAAAAAGTCTCAAAGAATACTATTGAAAGGAAGAATTATATTGATTAGGTTTTCCCCTCGAGAAGGGTTTTTCCCTGGCATGTGCCTATAGCTTGCGTCTCTTATTTTGTGATCTTCATATATGTATAATTTCTTAATGAAAGATAAGATAATAAATAATTAAAAGAAGTAAACACACACAAGTAACTATCAAGAAAGGATAATCAAACCATAATATAATATCTTTGATTTTCCAACATGTGTATTGGCCCAAGATCCAAGAGCAGGTAGCTAGGTTCATAAGAGGATGTATGCTTTATTGTACCAGTAAGAATAGCAACATGAAACAAGGTCTATATCATCTCTTACATGTACCTACTCGTCCTTGGGAAAATATTTCCATGGAATTTGTGGGAGGTTTACGACAACCAAGAAGGGACATGACTACCTGTTCGTGGTAGTTGACAAGTTCAACAAGATTTGTGTTTTGATGCCCTATAAAAAGACCATCAACATACAAGAAGCAAAAAAATTGTTCTTTGGACAGGTCTGGGTGCACTTTGGGATACCAAGGATCATCATTTAAGATAGGGGCATAAGATTTCTCAATACATTCTGAACTACATTGTGGGAGAATATGGACACATAGTTGAAGAGATCTACAACATTCGATCCACAGACAGGTGGGAAGATAGAAGTAAGTCAAAAGGACTTTGGTGAAACTTGTGAGGGGATAAACCAGAAGCATCCGAAGACCTGGGATGGAAATATATACAACATTCTTATAACATAGAAATCCACACTTCTACAGGAAAGTCCCCATTTGAGACTTTTTTTGGATATTTGCCACCTTCACCTTTGGATATTGCATATGGGTAGCAAGGAGGAGTGAGGGAATATATTATAGGAGATTCTTTGAGGGTAGAAAAAATTATAGAGAAGATCAAGCAGATCCATCTATAGGTACAGGATAGACTGCAAAAGTTGCAGGAGAAGGATAAGACCAGGCATGATAAACACTAAACAAAGATGTCATTCAAGGTGGGAGACATAGTATGGCTACATTTGAACAAGGAGATGCTGTAGAGACCTGGTAATAAAATCAAAGCTCTAAGGTATGGTACATTTGAGATACTGGAAAAGGTGGGTGATAATGCCTATCAACTTAGTTTACCACCATATATGCACATTTACTCAATTGTGAATGCAGAGAATTTGAAACTCTATGAGGCTTCCATGCTAGATCGGTAAGAGGAACAGGTCCTACCTTCTGTGGAGGATTTGGCACTAGACACTCAGGAATAGTTAAAAGAAGATATATTTTTGTAGAAGAGGTCTAGAAATACAAGACAACGGTAGCATGACCTTTGGCAAATTGGTTTGAAGGGACAACTTCCAGGCAAAGCTAAATGGTACACTAGAGAGAAGGTGGAGGAAACATTTCCTCACCTCATTCAGTAAAAGATTTTGGGGACCAAAAGCCTCCCAAAATGGGTATGTTTGATCTAAATTAGATCATTATATTGTTTTTCATCCATCTCTATGCATTTGGAGTGGAAAAAGTGGAGGAATCAGCTCACGAGACAATTTTTACCGGCGTCACCCAGTTT
Organism: Pinus taeda; assembly: GCA_000404065.3. Classification (NCBI taxonomy): domain Eukaryota; kingdom Viridiplantae; phylum Streptophyta; class Pinopsida; order Pinales; family Pinaceae; genus Pinus; species Pinus taeda. Next base: position 49,492 of record APFE030979499.1, read on the forward strand.
GGCGAAACAAGGTATGAAACCTTCTGAGAGCATTTTGAGGCATCAAATGTTAGAAAATTATATATTACAGAGCAATGGAACATATAAAATATCTTGCAGAAATATAAACCTATAAAACACATAAAACAAGAGAGACATAGATATACGTGGTTCACCCAATTTGGGCTAAGTCCACGGAGAAACAACCAATCCTTCCTTTTATATTATCCAACAAACTGAAGAGATACAACCTACAGTAGATCCACTGTAATTCCCTCTTCTCTCTGACACAATATCCTCTCTCTTCCTCACTCAAAATATAGATCGCAATACAATTCCTTCATATATAGTGAGGGGTTGCCTTCTAAGACAAAAAACCCTAAATTAAACATAACTTCTACCATCAGATCTCCGCCTAATGAACGATCCAGATTGACTACGAAATTACAACATTTTACAAGGAAAATTTACATCTATTTTTAGCTTCGGGGGCATTATCCCCGATCCCCCGCTGGGGGGGGGGTGCTCTTAAAGTTTGCTACTGACCCCCTTAGACCCCCCTTGCAGTGCAAACATTATGAACTGGGGTCCAATGCAGTGATACCTCTGAATAAAGAAGATAATAAGTCTGCACACCCAACAATATCCAACATGGGGACTGATTATAGCAACTCCACCGTTGCTTCATTTGCTGGACAATGACTCCTCTTTGGACTTGGTTGTTTCTCATATTCATCATCATACTTGAAGACCAATTGAAATTGAGAAAAATCTAAGTTTCTCCCTGGTTACAACTTTTTTTAACATATCTGCAGGATTCTGGCTAGTGTGTACTTTTTCCAACTTCAACTGTCTATCTTCCAACACTGACCGTATGAAATGATTCTTGACCTGTATATGTTCTGTCTTGGAATGAAATGCAAAGTTCTTTGCAAGATGTATGGCACTCTGGCTATCACTGTATAACCTTCCCAAATCTTGCTTCTTACCCAAATCATCAAGAAACCTTTGTAACAAAATCATTTCTTTAGTAGCCTCTATTAGCGTAAGGAGTTACTCCTAGACTGCAAAAGGAGTAAGACTTACACATCATGATTTCATTTCAAAATTTAAAAGTGTTTTTTGAGTGGTGAGATGGATTTTGAAGGAGTTTTGAAATGGTTGAGTTCCTCTTTAACTTTTATGCATTTGGAAAGTTGTGGCAAGCATAAATTGTATGGTTAAGTGAGCAGTATAGGGGAGCAGAGGAAAGAGAACAGGTAGGTGATACTTATCCTAAGAAACTGATTATCTTAAGGTAGTCACTTCAACTACATAAAACTTATAGAAAACTCTGTTTTTTGACAAGGAGAATAACAGATAGAAAGTAAGAAAAGTATAAAGTATTTCACAAATCCTTTGTGAAATCTTCACTAACAATTTCTACTTAAACTGATATTATGATTTACAACAAACTGGATAGTAGATAAGTCATCATTAGATCCTCTTAATGATTCTCACTCAAACTATACTAGCTGTTGTAATTTATCATTTAAAAGATTAAAACGGGCTTGACAAGGAAAACAACAATTAAGAAGTAAAAACAAGTATAAAGTATCTCACAAATTCTTTGTGAAACCTTCACTAGCAAGTTTTACTTGAAAACATATTATAATTTACAGAAAATTGGATAGTAGATAAGTCATCATCAGATCCTCTTAATGATTCTCACTCATACTATACTAGCTTCTACAAATTTATAATTCAGAAAGTTGAAAACATGAGATTGACAAACCACACATTAGATATGACTTGAATCACAAAATCCTCCAGCATGAAGTGTAGAAAAAACTATTTTATTAAGGTGAGTCTTCATGCGAACCAAAATCCAACCCTGAAATGATATTTACAAAAGGTATATGTAGGGAGAGAGGCACCACCTCCAACTCTCATAAATTGGTGGTTCCACTATATTCTTGTTACATGAGTGTCTTTTAGAAATTAAGATCATCTCCCATTGAGTTACAACAGAAAGTACAACTGTAGGTGAGAAGAATAGGAAGAATGACACCTTGCTGCTGGAAAACTGACTAGTTGCCCCTTTTGCTACTAAATTTTCTCTTTATGGTCTTGCCTATTGAATGAACACATGTCTTCATTAAATATAACTTTCAACAACCACATAACTTTCTTATATCCATCATCTTTCTTATCCATATCATTATGGGTTGTCTTCCAAAACTAGCCCAGAATTTTGTTGTTAACAGCTATAAATTTATGTTATGACAGGTGCTACCGGAAATTCCGGTAATACCTGTAATAGCGAAAAAAATGGAAACATTTATGAAATTTTTGGTAGTATAACGTTTCCACTTCAAAACTTTAACATAAATTCTTCAAAAAGTACCTTTCATTCCATGTGAGTTCCAACCTCTGCAAGCTTATCCAAATTTGTTTTAATTCTAGCAGATTTAGACCTTGTGATTTTGGTTATTTCTCCTTTGATGATGGTCTCTCTATTTTTTGCTTCTTTTTGGATCTTTTTCCTTTTGGAAGGCTCTAATGGCTGGTCCATGGGATCTTTACCTCTTTTCTTCTTCAAGGATCTTCTAATTTCTGCAAATGAGGGATCTTCAGTCTACAACTCTGTAGGTTGTTCTTCTATAATTATTACTTCAGTCAGCAAACTAGGATTATTTAGGGCCTTTGATTTCAGTCTATATTCGTTATTTTCCCTAGTATGCCTCCTCCTAGTTCCAACAAATGGTTTTAGCTCTTCTTTCTTGTTTTTACTGGTTCTTCTATACCCTTCTTCCTTCAATATTTCCTCATCAGAATCAAAAGGCTGGTCTTCTTGTTGTTGTTCATGTGCTTCCGGAATTTCAGGAAACACCTGCACTTTAAATTTCTGTTAAGCTACAAGTTTTCTTCTCTGATTTCTTATGTAAACCTTAGGAAAAGGTCTAATAGGAGGAAACATTTTTGAGCTTTCAACTTTCTGGGTAGAAGATCTTTCTCCTTGCTCCTTTTTCTTTTCAGTTTTAGCAGCTAAAGGCTTCTTTTTGCTACTTTTGGCACCTCTGCCCACACCTTCCCTCCTTGTCTTTTTTTTTGGAGCTTCCCTTAGCTGATGCAGTTGATGTCCTCTTTGTCTGAACCCGCGTTGAAGAAGGTTTAAAAATTTCTTGGGGTTTTGGTGCAGATTGGCCTGCTCTGTAAAACAAGAAATGGTCCCAAGTCTGGTTCCTCCTTTTCAATTCTTCTTCCACCAGAACCTTGATAATTTATTGATGATACAGGATGTATTCTGATGCTTCTTGATGTGTTTGAATCTTGACTGCCATTTTGGTTAGGATCTTCAATATAAAATAAGGCAGATTAAGAGTCCTCATACTTGCAAAATGAAACATAAACCTCATATGGTAAAGAAAAACTATTGTATATCTTCTCTCACAAGTGAGGAAGATCTTAACTAGCTTGATTGTTTCTTCCCATTCTTTCTTTGGATAGTTGCTGAGAATTCCTTTGGCCCAGTTGGGATCTCTGTATTCATCTCTGATAAAAGCATTTAGATCTCCTCCTGTAATAACCTATCCTTTAAAGCACTTTTCTCCTTCCCGGGGAAGGTTTAAAGCCTCTGTAATTGACTGTTTTGAAACCTGCAACTGAAAACCAAAAATGGTAGGTTCTTGTCCATTGAAAGTTTGAGAAAACTCTTGGGCTACAACTTGATGTGAGTCTCCTAACCTCGTGCAAAGTGGATATCATCCTACTTGAATAAACAACCTTCTGACCTTCGGGTTAACATAACCTAACTCAGCTCCTTGGGGTTCAATTCTATTAAGCTTTCCACCTTTCCTAGACTTTGGTCATAGAATATATGCTTGCTGATTTTGAAGAGTAGGTGTCAAAGTGTGAAATCTTACCCAATAGCTATTGCAACTATATTGAATTAGGCTGCCTAGAAATTTGGGATGTGTTCTTAAACTCCTTAATCAATGTCTCCTTAACTACTCTTTAGAAATTCGAAATGGTGACATTTCCTTCACTTTCGAATATTTGAGATGAAGCTATGGTTCAATCTCCCATGCATATAATCCTTCATGATTACACAAGGGTTTATGTCATAATAGACAACATGTAGTAGTAATGATGAAGTCGAGTTTCCTTGGAGAGTCCAGTTGATCTGCTACAGGTGGCTATACAAGAATCTTGAAAATCTGGCAATTTTCCTGCATTAATTCGGATTGGCCAAAAATTCTGGTAGTGCATTACATGGAATAGAAAGAACGACCATAGGAATTCAAGCAACTGGCTAAGACTGACGTTGCAGACACACTTAAGATCTTGGGAAACACGACTTATTTAAGATGGGTGAGGTATACAACGATTGGCTATGGTTGTGACTGACACCTAGCAAACACGATCAACCAAAACGATTAATCACTACCACTTGACTTGACTTGGAGTTTGTGACCTATCCAATCACGAAACCTCATGATTTGGATTAGATATTATGCCATTGTGACATGTGGACATTCGAAAACAGTTGTTTTTTCGACTTTATTTTAAAAAAGAGAAAACGCTATCGGAAATTCCAGTAGCATTAGATTTTTTTAAAGAAAACAGGAAATAAAACAAGAATGGAATGATTGTCCGAAAAACAAGGGAGACTGTCTAAATAAGAAAATCGGACGCTACAGGTAATTCTGGTAGCGTTTTATTTTTTTTTGAAATTTACAAAATTAATCATAAAAAATAAAAATTTCAAAACCTAGTTATGACTTAGCCTAGAACTGTGGTAACAACCTCTATAGAAACAACATACTCTTCTTCCATTATTGAGAGTGCAACAACACTTTGCAGTTTTGAAACCCAACTAACAGTTGTTCCACCTACAGTAAACACTACTTTGTTGTGCTCCTCCCGTTATCTCTATCACCCGCCATATCTGCATCAACATATCCATGTAGAGCAATGTTTGAACCACCAAAGCATAATGCTTGATTTGTAGTACCTCTCAAATACTTGAGAATCCACTTCACTGCCATCCAATTTTCTTTTCTTGGATTGTTCATGTACCTGCTTACAACACCCATTGCATGTGCAATATCAGGCCTTGTGCAGACCATTGCATACATTAAGCTTCCAACTGCTGATGCATATGGAAGTTTAGACATATAACCCATTTCTTCCTGAGTCTTGGGACACACCTCCTTACTTAGTTTGAAATGGCTAGCCAAAGGTATACCAACTGGTTTTTCATTCTGCATATTAAATCTTTTCAACACCTTTTCTATGTACTCACTATGAGACAATGTTAATTTTCAATTCTTCCTATCTCTAGTTATTCTCATACCAAGGATTTGTTTTGCAGCACCCAAATCCTTCATTGTAAATGAGTTTGCCAATTTTCTTTCGAGCACATTTATTTCCTGCATGTTAGAACCTACAACAAGCATTTCATCTACATACAATAACAATATAATATAGCTGCCATCATTTTTCCTTTTGAGAAAAACACAATGATCAGAGTGACATCTAGTATAAACTTGTTCAGACATAAACCTGTCAAATTTTAGATACCACTACCTTGGAGCCTGTTTTAAGCCATACAAGCTCTTCTTCAACCTCCACACTAGTTTCTCATTCATTTTTACCTCATATCCTTGTGGTTGCCACATATATATCTCTTCCTCCAAATCCCCATGGAGAAAGGTTGTCTTTACATCTAGCTGCTCAAGATGCAAATCTTCAGCTACTATTAGACTTAAAATAGTTTTGATTGAAGTCGTTCTAACAACAAGACAAAATATCTCATCAAAGTCTATACCCTTTTTCTGTGCAAACCCTTTCACCACAAGTCTAGCTTTATACCTTTTTCTACCTCCATCTTCTTCCTTCATCCTGTAAACCCATTTATTCTATAATGTTGTTTTACCTGTAGGTAACCTCACTAAGTCCCAAGTCTGGTTATGTGCTAAGGAGTCCATCTCGTCTTTCATGGCTTGCTCCCACTTCTTCCTGGTTTCTACCTGCACTGCTTCTTCATAGCATTATAGTTCACCTAAATCAGTTAACAATACATAATATAATGAAGGAGAGTATCGTTCAGGGGGTCTACTTATCCTGGTAGATCTTCTAACACCACTTTTAGGTGTTTTAGGTGCTTGTTGTTGTTGTTGTTCTGGATGTTGATCATTATGGTTTTCAAGCACCTTCACTTTTTATGTGATCTCATCAAGCACTGTGTATTCTCTGTTTTCTTTTTCCTGTTTCTTTTCTTGTAGTTGATCCTTATACAAAACCTTTTCATTGAATATGACATCTCTACTCTTAATGATTTTGTTTTTTAATAATCATAAAAGCGATTAAAAAAATCATTAACACCATATCCAATAAAGGTACATTTCTTTGATTTTGCCTCAAGCTTTGTTCTATTTTCTTTATTAATGTGGACAAAGGCTTCACAATCAAAAGTCTTTAAAAATGAGTAGTTTACCTTTTTACCTGTCCAAGCCTCCTTTGGAATACCATCATCCAAGGAATTTGAAGGCCCTCTATTTATTAGATAAACAACAGTATCTACAGCATCTGCCCAAAATTGTAAAGGCAATCCTGCATGCAATCTCATGCACCTTGCATGCTCCATGATTGTCTTGTTCATCCTTTCTGACACACCATTTCCTTGTGGTGTGCCTGGAATTGTCTTCTCTTTGCGAATTCCATTCTTTGAAAAATACCTATCAAACTCTTTGCTGCAATATTCACCTCCATTGTCTGATCTGAGACACTTCAACCTTTTTCCTATCTCATTTTCAACCAAAGATTTCCATTTCTTGAAAGTATCAAATATGTCAGATTTATTTCAAATACAATAAATCCATATTTTTCTGGTTGCATCATCAATAAAAGTAACATAATAGCGAGAGCCACCGAGAGATGATACCTAAGCAAGTCCTCATACATCTGTATGCACAAGCTCTAATTTTTCGCTCTTCTTTTCTTTCCCAACTTTGAGGAATCTGACTCTCTTCTGTTTTCCATAAACACAATTCTCACAGAATTTTAAATTAACATGCTTCAAACCTGGAAACAAATTTCTTGAGTGAAGAATTTGCATCCCCTTCTCACTCATGTGCCCAAGCCTATGATGCCATAATGCCGTATCTTCTCCTGTAAAGGTTAAAGCATTAACAAAATTAGAAATACCATCGCATAAATACAATGTACCAACCTTTTCACCTTTTGCTATTACTAGGGCTCCTTTAGTGACCTTCCAAGTTTTATTTGTAAAAGTATTTACATAGTATTCACCTCCCAATTGCCCTGTTGAAATTAGATTTTTCTTTAGATATGGAACATGCCTTACCTCCTTCAATAATCATTGATTTCAATTCTATTGTTTTATGAAAACTGTACCCATTCTAATGATTTTACAGGGTTTATAATCACCCAATCGAACCTGTCCAAAATATCCATGAACATAATCATGAAAATGTTTCCTATCAGGTGTGGCATGGAATGAGGTCCCTAAATCTACCACCCAAGCATCAATAATATTTTCTAATGGAAGAATCAAAGCATCTTGCAACACATCACCTGTCACATTCGCTTCATGATTGTTTTCTTGCTGCACGTCTCCTTCTTTTCCCTTCCGAGACTTACAGTCCTTCTTCAGGTGTACTTTCTTCCCACATTTCTAGCACACTATCCCCGATCTGGACTTGGATATGCCTTTCCTTGACTTACTGCGATATCCTGGGCTCTTTCCTATTTCCATTTTTCTTCCCCTAGTCTCTGCAGTTAAGGCATTACTTGATGTCTCACCGGAGCTTTTCCATCGCATTTCCTCACTAAGGATTGCACCGACAACATCATCAAACTTTAAAGTACTAGATCCAGAGACAGAGTTACTAATGGCCATAACTAAACCATTCCAACTTTTTGGCAATGAGCATAGAAATAACAGAGCCCTAACTTCATCATCAAAAGTTACCCCTATAGAACTTAACTGGATGGTAACTATATTAAATTCATTTAAATGATCAACAACAGATCCACCTTATCACATCTTCATATTAAATAAACGCTTCATAAGAAATACCTTATTTGAGGTCGAGGGTTTTTCATATAGTTTGGCCAATGCCTTCATTAAACCCTCTGTTGTCATTTCCTTTGAAATATTAAAGGCTATAGATGCCGCTAGGAACAACTGTATTATTCCTAGTGCCTTTCTATCGAGAATATCCCATTCTATGTCTATCATACTCATCGACTTCTTTGTCTTTCCACTCAATGATAGGTACAAATCTTTCTGATATAGATAATCTTCCATCTGCATCTTCCATAGCTGGTAGTTTTGTCCGTTAAAATTTTCGACCCTAAACCTACCATCTTCTGCCATTGCTCCCACTCAAACCAAGAACCCTTCTCTCCCGCGAGTTTATCAGCCAAATAGACCTTTAGCTCTAATACTAGTTGTTAGAAAATTATATATTACAGAGCAATGGAACACATAAAATATATTGCATACATATAAACATAGAAAACACATAAAACAAGAGAGACATAGATATACATGGTTCACCCAATTTGGACTACATCCACGGAGAAACAACCAGTCCTTCCTTTTATATTATCCAACAAACTGAAGAGATACAACCTACAACATATCCGTTGTAATTCCTTCTTCTCTCTCACACAATCTCCTCTCTCTTCCTCACTAGGAATAAAAATCGCAATACAATTCCCTCATATATACCGAGGGGTTGCCTTCTAGGGAAAAACACCCTAAATTAAACATAACTTCTACCGTCAGATCTCCGCCTAATGAACGACCCAGATTGACTATGAAATTACAACATTTTACAAGGCAATTTTACATCTATTTTTAGCTTTGGGGGCACTACCCTCGATTCCCCGCCGGGCGGGGGGGGGGCTCCTAAATATCTCTAATTCCCCCCTTGGATCCTCCTTGTAGTGAAAATATTACGGGCGGAATGCGGTGATACCTCTAAATAAATAATATAATCAGGCTCCACACCCAACATCAAATGATGTTTTTTGGGGGTAAAACTTTGTCACTAAAGCACCACACGTTTTCATGCTATTATACACACATAAAAATTTCCAACAGTGCAAGAAGCATGCTAATTGAAGTCTGTATGCAAAAGTTATGCCACTCGTAAGTTGACCTTCCTATTTTCACACCTATAGTTCGAGAGGATGCCATGCCAGCCCCCATTATTCATGGAAAAATGGATATCCACATGTTTTTGATGTAAAAGACTCTATAAGAGTCTATTTTGTAACTCTAGCTAAGAGTTGATGTAGTCAAACTTAAACACTAGTAGGCTGTCGAGCTGTGTTATAACCGAGCCATTAGGAGGAAGAGGCATTCCACGTTCAAGAGCATTTTGTTCTATAGCTGAGCAAAGATAGCCAGGAGAGATAGGAGGTAGAACACATAGAGAGGATATGTGCACTGTAGCAGCCCATGGGCCACAAGCATTAGTTCTTTGTACCTTCAGCCATATTTCCAAACAGAGAAAGAGAACGAAGCACCCTCACCTTCCAGCTGGGTTTTCTCCCGAAAGGGTTTCCCATTGAGCATCTCTTGTTTCTTATGTGTGTGTGAACTTATTTTTCCATTCTCTACTTTTCCGCATAATTTCTATTCACATGCATGCACTAATTACATTAAAATCTACAGATCTAGAATTTTAATAAAACCGTAATAGTGTAAAAATACGGTATTTTAATATATTATTATCAGATCTGTTGTGACGAACTATCCAATGGAATATCCATGACAATTTACGGATCAAGTTTGGTAATTCCAAAATTGATGCTTGAATGATCTTCTTTTCTAGCTTCTCAAAGTCCTGCTGTTGACCTTTTCCCCGCTGTAATTGGTTGTTATGGCGCATAGTGGTGTTTCTTCTATTGAAAATTAGGCTACAAATTTCCTTAGATACTGTGTTTCCCTAATTGTTTTGGAGAATTTGGTATCTACGGATAAATACTAATTCCCTAGATAAGTAGCCATATCTAGAACAATAGTTTAAAGTGTTTTAGTCTTTTCCTATAAGCAATAGATAAGATGAGAATATGAGAAGACCTACTTGTAGTTCCACTTTCCTCTCCTCTCCCTTGTATCGATACTGTTGCTCCTTCCTGTACTTAATACACTTGAGAAGTACCTGTAAAAACAACAGGAAACAAAGAATTGATCAAAGAAAAAGATTTATTGAATATAAGTGAAAGGAATTAGATATAATTCACACATATAAGCATTATAAAACAATACAAACATATGGGAGGAAGGTTCAAACACTTTATTGAATAGAAGAAGGAACTACAACCATTGGTGTCTGATTCAAAGCCATTCCTCCAGCTTGGATCCCATCCACATCACATCAAAAGCATGACAAACTTGTAGCATTACAATACTTACTTCAAAGCCAAATATCATAGCAACATTTTCTCCTTATAATTCAACATAATCTAGCCCTTGATCACTTAGATGAGTGGTCAATTTATAGGAAGATGAAGGAGGTTTTGTCATAAATGGTGGCATTGAATGGCCTTCTATACTTAGAATTAGTTCTATGGAGGAAGGGATGAGAGGATAGGATGCATCTTAACTCATTCCTCATCCATTTTCGAGCTCATAGGAGTTGATAAGTGAGGAACCTTCAAGATGACTCCAAAAGATAAGAATATTCCCCAAACCCTATGTGAATTTTGCTCAATCTCGCCTAGCGCAGGTGAAAGGAAGCTTAAGTGCTCTGTAGAGCACCCTGGCATGGACTTAACTGCTTTGCAGCGTACCCTTAAATGGGCCTACTTGCGCTGGTCCCTTTAGAGGCTATTTCTAGATGTCTTTATATCATGAAATTGTTTGGGAAGGAGGCATTCAAAGGGGTGACTTTTTTAGGGCATGTAGCAACTGAAATTAGGGTTTGATGAGCCCTAAAACACTGATCTGGATGATGGGATTGACGTGCCCAAATGGATGTGTAACAACTGCCCCCTAAAGCATGAAGTAGGAAAAATGCCAATGTCGAATGAAATTCTTTACGATGTGATGAGGAGGTATTGAAGTGGAAGGTGACCTGCATCAATTACAATACATATATCATGATATTTGATTTTACATGAATTGCTGAGGGAAGGCACACCCATGCTTAGCTTATAAACTTTCATTACATGTACATAAATAGTCGTCTACAGATATAGACCCATAATTGGAATGACTATCAATGTAAACCCATTGTACATATGATTTAGTACTCCTGAAATCGCAACTCGGATGGATGAAACTAGATCTGGGGTCTTCTATCTCATTCAATCGTTCACTCAAGTACGAGTCTAACCATGTGAATATGTGATCTGAAGTCGAACATGGGAAGACACCATCTAATTACCAGCCAATGACGTACGCTGTTTACAGATGCGAGAGAAATCACTAATAATGATAATGGTCCTCAAGCTATTGTAGTACATTTTGCATGGTGTGAATGGATGATTTGATGTCGAACACTATACAAATTCTTTTGGTCGAAGGGCATTGATGTCAACCTATCGCCGGAAGCGAGAAACTTGCCATTGATGTATGCAAGCCTCAAGGTACTCGAAGGGTGTTTCTATGTCAACTTCTTGGATAATGAGCTAATGTCGACAAGAAGTGACTCATTGCAGGAGGGCCTTGATGTATCCCACATCAATGACACGAAACGAGTGTAATGATTTTGGAGATGGATTTGATTGACGACACAAGGTTCAGGAATGAAGGTCATGAAAATGAAGGTTTATGGTATTGCAAAGGATGAATTTTGACTGAATGACTTCTTTTGAACATATCTGCGACACTGAATGAATTGGAAGCATTGACCCAAAACCAAAGTAATGGATGGTGTGATAGACCATAGGTATGATAACCATCAAGCAGATAACCCAACTCAAATAGTCTGAATGAATTGGAAACATTGACCCAAAATCAAAAGTGATGGATGGTGTGATAGACCATATTTATGATAACCGTCAAGAAGATAACCCAACCCAAATAGTCACATAAATGAAGTGAAAGTGTCATGTTCAAGAGCGACTTGCTACCATAAAGTGGTTTACCTTTTTTTCCATTTTCCCCAGTCATTGCTGACGAGTACCTCTTTATTTTTTATCAATATTGAGGAGGATAACATATGCTTGTTGTATAATTCCACCCTTTGGGTGAATCCATCGCTTTTTGATGTTTTAACGAGTCTAGTGAAGGAGAAACTCGGCCTTCTCTAGATGAACAAGTTTGTCGTTATTTGATGTTTTAACGAGTTTAACGACAAAGATAACTCGGTCCTTTTCATGTTTAGAGAGTTTGAAAAGGGACAAAAAAAACTCCACAAGTTATTTTGTAAATTAATCTCTTAAGCCCGAAAAAGCGTAAACAATACAAGAGATATGTCATTTCCAATATGCTAACGAGCTGAAAAGGACAATGCTCGACAATATTTTCATATTTCGATAGTCTGAAAAGATCTTAAAGAGGACTCCACTTTGAGGAACGAGTGGTGTCTAGGGTAGCAACTGGTTCCGATGATGTTGGAACTTCTAAAAACATGTTGATTTATGTGAAGAGGCTGGCTAATAAGACCACTCGTTGCAACTATTCCTCAAAAAGGGTAAAACAACCAAGTGACAGCGTATGATCGGCCAAAGGGATGGTGGCAATGGGATGAAAACAACCAAGGCTCATATGATGAAAGACACTGATAGAATGGAAATCACGAGGGTTAAAATGGAAATGGGTTAATTTTTAGACAAGCTAAGTTTGAACCATATGGAACTATGCTTGGATTCAATTTCATGTTTACACAAGTTTGAAACGAAAAACTATGCTTGGAACTAGTTTCATTTTTACACAAGCTTGAAACGAGGAAAAACTTTGCTTGAAACTGGTTTCATTTTTACACAAGCTTAAAACAAGGAAAAAATTATGCTTGAAATTGGTTTACACGCCCCCAGCATGATGAAAGGGAGAGTCTCCTGTAACCAGATGGAAGTCACTGCGATGAAGCAAGACGATTATCCAACACCTTTTTGGCTTTGTCTAGATAGGGATAAAGGTGAATGGGGTGATTCCCTTCACATAACCTACAAGGAAACTTAACTTTACCACTAGGTGCATGCCCCCCAAGCTTCATTACATTCGCCTAAGTAGACTACTCGTGGCTATCAGGTGGATGGAATGAAGGTTCTTTTACGAGATCAAGTGAAAGACTCGACTGGGATTTTACGAGATCTAATGATCCAGGTGGATATTGGTGGCCACCCGCTAATTCCACTTGGATCCCCTCTAGTGCTTCTTTCAGTTTTTTCAGTTTCCTTAATTATAGCACAGTTTACTATTTTTAGCAGTTTTTCGGGTCCTAAACTTCCGGAGCCGTTTTGAGGCCCTAAACGACGTTTTTTGGGAAATCTACCGCCAACGATTTTTCTATCTAAAAATTGCCTTTTCCGTCGTAGTCCTCAGAGAGATCTTTCCAATGGGTTATCATGCGCGTCAAACGGAGATAAAACGACCAATTCGCGACCCCGAGAAGTTGATGTACCAACTTACCCAAAACGGGGCCCACAATTTGGCGTTTCATCTTCTAGGGTTAGGTTTTGGAATGTGAAGGGTTTTCCATTGTCTCAACAATAAATAGGCCTTCGAGCCTCATTGTAACACAGTTCAGAGGCATGTAGCCAACACATCTCTCCTCAGAGATAAGCTACCATCGCCCTAGCTAGTTTATTTCCATTTCTGATTGTAAGCATGTTTCAGTATTTTCCATTAATGAAATGAAGTATTATTTCCGCTGCATCTTTGTGTATATGGTTATCTCAGTAATTTGTTGCGTTCCTGTTTAAATCCGAATCAGTGGTATCAGAGCGGTCTTCTTTTTCTCTGTTTTTCTTTGCATGTCCCCAACAAGGTCGGGATATAAGGAGTT
>APFE030979500.1:0-12990 GCA_000404065.3 Pinus taeda
CTTAAAAATAAATAATATTTGGAAGATATAAATGAGACCCATTAATGGTGAACAATAGGGAAAATGAAGTGACATGGTGGTGAATAATGAGTGATATAATGGAAGCATAGGTGAAAAATGTATGGTAATGAGTGATATTTGTATGGCATTTTGAAGTCCAAACAGGGAGTGATATGGGAGTTTTAGGGATAACAGCTAGGGATTGGGAATTTGTATTTTATGAATTGGGAAATGGGAATTGGGATAGGGATAGATGATTTTTAGGAATATGAGAGTTTAGGGAATAGGAGGAATAAGGTGAGAGAAAAGGAGTGAAGGAGTGAAAAGGTGAAGGAATGGGAAAATGTACTTGGCAGCCACAACAACCAATGCAAACCCTAGGCTAGCCCTATTAGGTAGTAGTTTCTTGGGAAATGTCAAGAATGTACGGTTTGATTTTTCCTTTAGACAATCACCATAAACTTTATGAAAAAATCCCTTACTAGCAATGGAGAGATCGTAGCTTACATGCACAATAGGAGTCGTGAACTATTTTGGCAATTTGAGAGAGTTTTGGAGTGAAACGGGCTTGGAAATTCTATGCACCGTGCCACAAGCCTAACATGCCGTGCCTTCCCTATGCACTGCGCCATTGTATTTTTTCACTGAGAAATGTAGCCCAATGCACCGCGCCAGTTGCCCAATGCACTGCGCCACTAAACCCTGTGCATAATGCTTTTTGCAGGAGACTTTTGGAGGCCTTCCCAGTGTCCAAATTAGGCATGGGATAGCTTTTTCGAAAGGTATTTTAGTCTACTTTCCAACCCAATTGCAAATTTTTCAATTTGGATTTAATTTTCCCTATCAAAAATCAAAGCTCCCAAGACTGGTCAAAATGTGACAAATGAGGCTGCGTCAATGCAGAGTGTTGTTGTAGTAAACTTTTGAAGGTGTTCCTCAACTCCCAATTGAGCTCATGATAGCTCATTGGAAATATAGTTGTGTCTAGTTATCATTTGACTCATCACAAAATTCATTTGGCAAACCAATCTAGGAGAAAACTTGATTTTCCCAAGGTCACTTCAGAGGTGCATCAATTCTCCCGAGGCAACTGTATTTTTGACATTTCTCTAAAACCATAACACCTGTGTAAAAAGTGAAGGAGGTTTTCCTTCCTTGGCCTATTTTGGACAAAATCTCTCTCATTTTTCCCAAATTCATCTTTTATTTCTCAGAAACATCATTTGATTAAAACCTATCCCAATGTGTGGAACACGGGATTTGTCGAAATGAAGCGAAATGAAGGGGATAGGGGACTTCTAAATTCTTGAGGAAATTTTTGGAAGTAGGAAGGGATGTTAGGAAGTAGGCGAAAATGGAAGTTTAGAGATTGAGTGAGGGGAAGGGGTCTAAAAGGGTAAAACACAGGCCTAGCCTAGAAAATTGTCAAGTTGTAGCAAGAAGCTAGGGTTTGTGAGAAAATGAGGAATTTGGGGGATCTCAATGATGGAAGTGCTTAGTAAGGTACATTAAAGATAGGGGAAGGTGTATGAACATCAGGATAAAAGTTTTGTTGATGATTTTACCATCCAAGATAAATTACCTTCAAAACCCTAGGAGAGGGAAATGAACTTTACCTATGCGCAACTGAAGCATGAACAAGGTGTAAAATGACCCAGTGGAACTTGACATGATGATGAAAACCCTCTGAATGATGGTACACTCAGCTGAATGGTGACACAGACTAACATTTGGACAACTTTGAAAGGATTAAAATCAAACCCTAGACCTAATGCCTAGTGACCAAATTTTGCTTGAAGACTCACTGAAATGACAAAATTTGACCTTTACACCTTAAAATCACTTTGTAAGAGCATGTTTGATCACTGGAGGAAGGTTGCAAAGACTGACACTAACAGAGGAGACAATGGAATCTCATAAAGAGATAGATACTATTTCAACTACATCTCTTAAGACCTTAGTAACATCGATTTCGACCAAGATGTCTTGGGAATAATTTATGTTCAAACTAGTTTCTGAGTCAGAGATAATTATAGATAGAATTCCTTCTATGACATATTATTATTTCAATTCCCAAATAAAATGAGTGGTTAGAAGAACAAAAAAAAGTAAACATGATTCTTTAGAGACTATGTCAGAATTTAACTAGCAGACTGAAGGAGATGTGAAAGAAAATTCTCAAGAATCCTCTTAGGATTTAGGAGCTTTTCCTAATTACAACCAATATCATTTAAATGAGCTTGCAACTTCATACGATAACAATGAGAAAAAAATCAAAGTTTTAGAGAAAAAAAAGGAGAAAAATGAATTGTTAATGAATAAAACTGGAAAAAGTATTATGCAACTCTAATTCAAAGATTCATTGTAGAATGGGAAGATTTACAAAATCATTTTCAGAGAGGATTGAAAGAGGTAACTACAAAACATGAACAACACATTCAGGAATTAATGAAATCACATGAAGAGAAAACCCGCATTTGGAAGGAAGAAGTTGAAAGTAATTCTGAGGTTATGATCACAACCTTGAAAGAGAAAATTGAATCTTTTCATAATCAACTTAATCAAAATCAAGAATAAACACAGAGTCTGGGATTTTTTAGAGAGGAAACACTTACCAAAATTTCTAATTTTAAGAAAAAATCAATTAAATTCTTGTAAAAATATGGATAAGATCTCAGTATTTTATTAATAAATTACAAACTTAAATGAAAGGATTGATTCATTAACAAAAGAAGACAAATCTATTAAAAATAAATTTATGTCTATTCTTGACTAGGAAAAGGAATTTCAATCTCATGAAATTCCAAAAGTTTCAAATACAAACAAAAGGTTGATGCTTGCATCCTTGATTCGCAGGGAATATGAGGCCAAAGAAATCAGAACATGGATACAAAAAGCACAAGGACAATGTTTAAAAATCTAGCAAAAAGGACCAAACTTTATAGAAGAATTTGAACTATTAGGTTCCAAACCACTAAAGAAAGTTATTCCACAAGAATTAAAGTAGCCTACAAAAGATCTTGTTACCAAGGACCAGGTAGAAATCGAAAGTATTAAAGTTTGGAAACAACAAACTTTCGAGAAATTTCTACAACTGCCTTTTAAACGAATCAATCTTATTCCCAAATTTGAAATCAAGTATCAAAAAGGAAAGAAAAAGGTCCAAGGATTGATTACTAGCTGCCAAATCAACATTTATCAGTTTCCTTCCATTCATTTCTTTGCAATTCACCAGAGATATTCACAATGGGAAATCATATCGAAGTTCATGCACCCCACCTATTACTCAGTCTCAATTACGAAGATTCTGAAGATGAGGAATGGTTGCCTACTTCTCAGCTAGATACCAATTGAACGAAGATATAATTTTTATTTTCTGAATTAATCATTTAATTTTAGAAAATATACCAATTTTATTGCTTTAAGACTTATCTTATATTTTTTAGTATTTATAAACCCTTCTGCATTTGTGCAGAGGGTCGAGAATCAGAAACTTGTATTTTTTAATCAGTTTTGAAGTAACAACTTTTCTGAAGACCATTTTTAGTTTTAATGTGTGATGAGCTATGAGATTTATGTGAGGTCGCCATTTTAATTACTTAATGGATGTCTCTTGTATGCTCTATGACTTATGCTATTTAATTCTAAATCAATGTTTGATAATTATGTTTAACGTTTCTTGTGACATTGTTAAAGTCAACATTCTTTTATTAGCAGAGATTGAAAAATTGTTAATTTATTCATTATTGGAATCTAATATTCAAATAAAGGATTTTATTGCTCTCATTTGTGAGATAGAAGTTGGCATTGGAAATGCATGCATATATATTTCAGAAAATACCAAAAATGCATGTGTAGATCCCATAGAATTGAATCTCATCACATTGGAACCAACATTGTGGAAGCCCCATCTTTCCCATCAAATTTCATTTTAGATTATGGCACACATTTTTGGGAAGCCTATCCATAAGATAGTATTAGACGAGGGATCCTTGACTTATATCATGTAGTCAAAGTGTTCACAAGTCACCTAATTTATCACCACCAACATCCATGTTGAAATTCTTTTGGGCATACCATGTAAATTTAATGGGTCTTTCCTACTTTTGAGTTAGGTGGTAAAATGATTTCAATTGAAGTTGAAGTCATTAGTTGATCTGAGTTGACTCAACTCTCGGATTTAACCGAGATCTTTTACTTCCATGATGTTGTTAGAATTGCATTTAAAAGAGCATAAATGAACATATATGCATGTTGTGAAGAAGAAGGAACATGACAAGAATCAACAACATAAATCCAAAACATTGATAACAGAGTTCGTCCAGGAGGGATTATGTCTTCGGGCCCTACCGTCAAGATGGTGTAGGCTGCTGCATTAAGAGCTGGAAAGAGTGATGATGTACATGAATGTGTTTTCTCTATCAAGCAAGGAATATGCCCTCATGTAGGGGTGGCTCCACGAGATGTTCCACTGCAAGAACTCTCATTCACAAAAGGACTCCTATCAACATGACATAATTTCACGTATGATAATAAAGAGCATCCCGCCAACATGGCATGAAAGGGATCTCAATTCAAACATACATGGCGACACATGAGTATCCCGTCAACATGGCGACAAAGGGATCTCAATAAAAACATGACAATAAGTACATCTCACATCAAGAACAAAACAAGATCTAACATCAAACATCAAACACGGATCTATACAACATAATGCATTTCAAGCAAGATACAAAGAAGTACATGACCACACTACATATACCTCACATCAAGGAGTTATCTAAAGAAGAGGATGATAAATTGTTGGATCTGGCTGTGCCATCAATCTCGTGGCGTTGAATATCATGGAAATGAATGCTCACACATCGAACACCTGTGCTCCACTTTGAAAAGTGGCCGAAAAATGGAATCATCAAATGGAAAATATGACTACACCATTAGATTTGTGGCATTGAATAGGGTAAAATAGACTGTCAAATTTCTGAATTCTGACAAAGTGAAAATCTGGGGCTACAAGAATCTTTTAGATTCCCCCAAGATTCTTTAAAGATTACCTCCTTTGGGTCATCTAAAGATTTGTTGCTCAGATCAAAATTATTTCTGTGCCATCAGGTTCATGTCACCGAGAGGTGTAGGATCGACATAAAGTTTGTCAAATTTGGACACTGTCAAAATTTCGCCCTTTTGAAAATTGGGCTCAATCAAGGTTTCACTTGCCTCTACTCCACGCTCATGGTTCCACTTGCAACTAAAAAATTGTCTTGAAAAGTGTATCAAGGTTATGCCTTAGTATCTATGTCAAGGTTTCGCTCATGTTTTCATTGCTCATGGTTCTGCAACGCGCGCTCTCCATTCCCCGTTCCGTGCCTCCGTCCCCTTGGGCGAATGAATGAAAGGGTTTATATAGATGTTGCTGGGCGGAGCCACAAAGGTCAAGCCTCGTGGCTCAATGGTGGTGGAGATTACTAAGCTGGTGTAAATCACGGTTCAAATCCCTATAATGGCACATAATCGTTTTGTTTTTTTATTTGGTTTGAATAGGCGCAAATTTTTAGGGTGCTAACTGTTACATTTTGGTGTGATTTACATGACATAGTTATGTTTGTCAAATGGGGGTTCGTGTATTGATATGGTGTTGTGTGGGTGCCCGAGCGGTGGGTCGACCATTCTGACTAGGCGGGTTCAAACCCCGTTGCCCACGGTTGTTACAAGTGTCATATGGCTATGGTGGGGGCATGGGTCATGTCCATTGGAGGTGGCCTGCCCAACCTTATATAAATGTTTTGTTATATATGTGGTCATTGAGGGGGGCCTGGTGGGGGTCATGGCCCGTCGGCTCATTTTAATTTTAAAATTTGTTTTATATATATAAACAAACCAGTGGGTGGCGAGGGTGGTGGCCCGCCACCCATATTTTATATGTTTTTTATTTTTTTATAATAGAGATATTTTTCGATTTTATCTAATATAAGGGTTATTAGACAAATTAAAGAGGCAAAAAATTTTCCCGCTCTCGGGAGCTAGGTTCCCATGCCAATTGACAGTGAATTTGTAGGACATTTAAACCTAGCCCGCAACCAAACTTTGACTAGCTCTTTCACCCTCATACGAGCTCGGATTTGAGTGTCATTTGCACCGTTGGAATCAGGGCGATGAGCACTTCAACCTGGTGCTAATTTGGGAGCGTTCTAACCACCTTAAATTTTGACCCTTTCTTAGTCCTCTGGGACTTATGCTTGTGTTTGGAGCCACTTGGATCAATCCTCCCCACTGAGGAGCTTCTGGTCCTCCAAAAGCATGGAAATAATCTGCCACTTCTTTGTACCTTGTCTGCACTTACAAATGTTTGATAAGTCACCCTTCCTTCTCCTTCACCTTTGTCCTTTAGAGCCATAAACGATGAGTCGACACCTACAACCTCTACAAACCTATAGTACAATTATGAAATTACATGCTTGACTTACAAGACCAACTAATGACCCAAGGATCCTATACTTGCGATGAGTTTATAACACATACTCAGTGGTCAAGTTTACATCAAAATGGAAACAATACCCCAACTATGAAAACAAGGCCACAATATCATTGTTGCTTCAACAAGTGATGGAAAACACATCATCACCGCAACACATGATTTAAAAAAATAAGGCCAAACACTATTGTTTCTTTGACAAGTGATGGAAACACAACATCACTTTCACAGTTTAAAATGTAACATAAAATAATACCAAACATCATTTTTTCTTAACAAGTGATGAAAAACACATCATCATTTTTCCATCTTAAAATGTAACAAATGATTTACAAAAGCATGACCATGACAAGCTAACATATCTATAAACCATTTTTCAGTTATCGATGTGAATGGGTCATCCCCCTGTGGTGGTTTTGCTTGTCGAATGACCTTTTCAACTAGTTTGTGCACCGACGCTTTATCTTTAAGGTGTTGCTCTGGATGGAGCCTCCAACATGTGGCTCTTTGATGACCACTTCTGTTGCAATGACTACAACAAATCTTCTTCCTCCATATCCGCTTTACCTTCTCCTTTGTCTGTTGTTGAGAGGGTCTTTCACGCCTCATCCTTTTGTGTGTTGCTATTCTTTTCCAACACTCGACAAATGTATGGTTGTGTAATCCACAAAAAGTACATGTTTTTTGATGCTATGTTTTACATTCATCATTAACAACATGATTATAATCGAAATTAACATTTGAATATCAAGAATGGTTGTATCTTTCCTTGCTGTCTTTGGTGTCATTCTGGAAATGAGAGCTTGCCTCAGCTCTTTCCCTACAATGGGCACTGCCATGGGATGATGGGGATGTGTTCCCATCATTCTCTTTCCTCGATGATTTCGATGATGTCTTGGAAGCATCTGACACCTTCGAGCATTCTCCTTCGGTGTATCCCAAGCCTACAAGTTGAGGTCTCTTCACAACCTCTAATGGTTGAGTTATGCCTTGGCTATTAACACCAAGTTCTTCTTCCTCCTTGTAGCTCATCCTGGTAAGGAGCCTTATGTTTGTCCCTGTAATTTGTATCTCCACATTTCCAGTAGAAATCATATTATGTGAATATGAAACTGACGAGAAATCAACATCTTTCACCTGCACTTTTGATTTGGAAAGAACTTATGAGGGCCTCTCATCATTTTTTGTTGGTCGTTCTCTTACTCTCTTGGTGGATTCCCCAACTTCTTTCCTGACATACCCAAGTCTTGCCTGATGGGGTTATTCCTCGACTTTGATGGGGTTGACAATACCTTGGCCATTAATTCCCAAGCCTTTTCCTTCACACCCCATTTTCTTCAATGGTTTGGAGCCAATTCCTGTGGTATGATTTTCAAAAATAACAAAATCATCATCAGGAAACATGCATGAAGATGGAGAATTACTTTTTACCTCACATGGGTCATGCTGCAGCTTTTCCAAGGCCTCATCCTTAGTTTTCAACTGTCGTAGAAAACTATGTTTCTCCTCTTTCTCTTCTTTTATAAGCATCTTCAATTCAATGTTATCTGCTTGAAGACTTTAATTTTTGTGCTTCAGTTCTTCTAGGGCCTCTTCCATGCCTCACAACTGAAGCTACACTCGTTGCTTTTCCTCTGTCTCTTTTTGTAGAGCTTCATACATTATTTCCACCTTTTGGGAAATTCTAAGCATGATCTCATACATCGCTTTCTCATCCTCCATCGTTGCATGCTCCATTGTTCATGCTTGCAATTCACATCCAGGCAAAGGCCGCTCTAATACCAAACTTGATTCGAGTTCACTTAACTCCCAGATTTAACCAACATCTTTTACTTCTGTGATGTTTTTAGAATTGCATTTAAAAGAGCATAAATGAACTTATATGCATGTTGTAAAGAAGAAGGAACATGAGAAGAATCAGCAACATAAAACACAAGGCATGGATAATAGAGTTCGTCCAGGAGGGACTACATCTCCGAGCCCTGGTGTCAAGATGGTGTAGGCCACTGCATTAAGTGCTGGAAAGAGTGATGATGTACATGAATGTGTTTTCTCTATCATGAAAGGAATATTCCCTCATGTAGGGGTGGCTCCACGAGATGTTCCACTGCAGGAACTCTCATTCACAAAAGGACTCCTATTAGCATGACATAATTTCACGTATGATAATAAAGAGCATCCCGCCAACATGGCATCAAAGGGATCTCATTGCAAACATACATGGCGACACATGAGTATCCCGTCAACATGGCAACAAAGGAATCTCAATCAAAACATGACAATAAGTACATCTCATATCAAGAACAAAACAAGACCCCACATCAAACATCAAACAGGGATCTATACAACACAATTCATCTCAAGCAAGATACAGAGAAGTGTTCGAAATAATAATGAGAGGGGGGCTCAATCAGTATTATCAGATCAATAATTTTATTTCCCAAATAGATTTGTATATGCTACTTCAGCTAAGTGAACTAGCATGTACACGCAACTATACTTAAATCAACCAATGTATATGCAGAGAACTTTTGATTTACCCAATTTATCATGCATTGAACTTTAACAAGAATATCAAAGATTTATTAGACAGTATAGTAAAAGAAGAATAAAGCATCACACATAAGCAACACACATGAACACCAAGATATAAGGTGGAAACAAAATGTGGGTAAAAACCACCTACTGTTGTCATCTCTGTCTTCTTTTAATAATAAGAAAATCTACTTACAATCTTGTATTGGTGGAGACTTATACTAGTACACAGGCTTCTACCTACAGAAGGTTACAACCTTCTCTCATTCTCCAACTTCTACTAGAAGGGAGCTGCAACCCACTAACTCTTGTACTAGCCGATATGTTTACTAGTACGTAGGCAGCGACCTGTAGAAGGCTACGACCTTCTTTCTTCCTCCAAGGACCATGTTTCATAAGTTTTTAGACTAGATCCATCAACAACATCATAACTGCAATTCAATCATAAAATACATCTGCATCAACCAATCACTGAAACTAAATCATCACTTTCTAAATCAACCACAACTGAATCAATCAATCGCTTTGACAACCCATCATCAAATCACAATCAATCTAATAATTCAGAATATTGTCACCAGAATATAGTAACCAAAACCCAAACCAGAACCCAGAACTCTACAACAACAAACAGAAACAGCTGAAACATACTTTATAAGGTATACACTACTTCCATGTGTCGAACTTGCTTGTATACACGATTTTATCAAAGCCAACCATCGTACACATCTGAAAATATTAATTCATAATTTTGTAGCTATTCTAGACTTCAGTTATACCTAGATCATAATATTTACAGAATAACACATGCGTCAGTATTCAAATCTAGATTATACATGCTCAAACCACATAATGTTAATTCATTTCAAGCCTTAACATCCTGATCCATCATTAGATATTATCTTTCATCAACCGCTAAGATTCATCCTTAGTTCAGATCAAGCACAACACCATAAGCCAATAACCTGCAGACTAGATCTCACACTTCATCAGATATTTGATACTTGCACACATGGCCTAATGATCTTCTCCTCCTTATATAGTTTTCAGCCTTTCTCAATACCATGGAACAAAACCACTTAGGACCAATACCTTGGACCAAATATGTAGGGTCAATACCTCGGACCAAATACCTTGGACCAATACCTTGGATCAAAATACCTTGGATCAAATACCTCAGACCAAAAACTTAGTTTCCCAAGATATACGTGATTTTCTTTCTATGAAAGTGCATGTGTACGTATACACTACTTGTGTTCTGTGAACCTGCGTGTATATGCAGCTTGGTCAAGGTGAACATGCGTATACCTCTCTTTCTTCATTCTTTGTAGTCTGATCTGTAATTCTTTGATGTTGACATCCTATACTATGATCTTTCATCTGAGTGAGTTTCCATCAAGGACAACACATGTATCATAATGCCAACAATCTCCCCCTTTAGACTTGATGGCAACAACAACACCAAGCCACTCTCCCCCTTTGACATCAAGGGAAAAGGGTCATGCTCCCCCTTTGACATACATTATGCTGGTCATGCTCCCCCTGAGTACTTGTTGAATTCTTTGAATGAGCTCTGATGCTGAGATGTACTGAAACCGTCCATGCTCCCCCTGAGCACATGCAAAGTCTGCAAAAAGATTTTATAAAAGAATAACATGACTCTATAACTCAACTATGTGAGGATGAACTTCCTATCACCAATGACTCATACATACATCCATCTCCCAACCAAGTGGGGATATACCAAATTTGACCCATCCACCCAACCAAGTGGGGATATACCAATTATTTATACATGTCAGAAACAATAAATATTAATCATCCATCCATGTAAAGTGGGGATATAAATTACATCATTTGTCTAAGAGGACTCATTCAAATGTATGAGAAGACATATCACACCCTAGACTTTTACATGACTTGAGCAACAAATGGTATACATATCTAAAGCCATAGCTGGACTCAGCAACCATAATGCCAACAATGTTAAATGTACGTGAAGGCTAATGCTCCCCCTGAACCAGTGCTACCTGTGCATTGTTGACAGGTCAAAGATCAAGGCATCTTTGTTAGTTATATAAAATTAATGAACAAAGCATATTAATCATCAATATCAGTCAGAGCACCCATATCAAAGCCTACCCCATTATTTTTCTTGTTTGAAAAACATATACGCTCCTTGACCCACATAAAACCGCATGTGTACGTGACTACACTTCATGAAACAAGCGTATAATAACCTTTCTCTGAAAAAATTGATTTAATAGTAAGATAATGTAGCAACTACTCCCACCTTTTGTCTGAGATATTCAAATGTCTCTCTGGACAATAGTTTAGTGAATATATCAGCAACCTGTTCTTTGGAGGGAACATATTCCAATTTGACCTTTTGTTCAAGCACTTGTTCATGTAGAAAATGGTATTTGATGGCTATGTGTTTGGCCTTGGAGTGCATGACTGGATTCTTTGAAATACTGATGGCACTTGTATTATCACATAGAATGGAGATGGGTGGAGTGCATGTGATCTGAATGTCTTGAAATGTTTGCATCATCCAAAGTAGTTGTGTGCAGGAAGATGTAGCAGCCACATATTCTTCTTCAGCTGTAGATAACACAATTGAACTTTGTTTCTTGTTGAACCAAGATACTAACCTAGAACCCATATAGAATGCGCCACCACTAGTGCTTTTTCAATCATCAACACTTCCTGCCCAATCTGCATATGTATATGCATGAAGAGTAAGATCTGTATCTCTAGGATACGATAAACCAAAGTACTCTATTCCTTGAAGATATTTGAAAATCCTTTTGACTGCTTGAAGGTGTGATTCCTTTGGATTTGCTTGGAATCTTCCAGCTATTCCTACTGCATGCACGATGTTAGGTTGGGTTCCTATTAGTTAAAGCAAACTACCAATCATGGATCTATAAGTTGGTTGATGTACTATTGTTGATTCATCATTTGAGCTGAGACTACATCCTGTTACCATTGGGGTACATACATGTTTAGAATCTTCCATGCCGTACCTTTTCAAGATCTGTTTGAGATATTTGGTTTGTGAAAGAAAAATACCATCTTTATTTTGTTGAACTTGTAGACCAAGAAAATAAGTAAGTTCACCAAGTAAGGACATTTCAAATTCTTGCTGCATTACTGAAACAAAATTTTGACTCATGGATTCTTCATTTCTACCAAAAATGATATCATCAACATAAACAACAATTATTAACAATTTATTTGTGTCAATCTTTGTATATAGATTGCTATCTACTAACCCTTTTGAAAAACCCTGTTGGTGTAGATATTTGTCAAGGCAGTAATACCATGCCCTTGGAGCCTGTTTTAGACCATAGAGATCCTTTTTGAGTTTGCATACAAGTTTTGCATCATTTCCAAGAATGAATCCTTCTGGTTGTTCAATATAGACTCCTTCTTCTAAATCTCCATTAAGGAAGGTAGATTTTACATCCATTTGGTATACTTGAATTTCTGAAAGCTAGAAAGAGCAAGAAACATCCTTATGGCTTCAAGTCTAGCAACATGTGTTGAGTGATAAAAGGTTCCCTTTTAACTGCTAATTATATTCACATTAATTATCAATCCAAGCAAGTATTTCTATTTCAAGAGTGTACACAGTATGTGGCAGCTATTTAAATCAGAGAGTAATGCTTCTAAATTGCAGTATAGTCCTTTCAAATACAAGAGTAAATGGATGCAACAAGTAAATTCTATTTGCAATTAAAAGAAAACTCAATCCTCTAATGAAACTATATAGACATTCATCAAAATAATAGCAATCATTAGTTGAGAATATAGTAGTAATAACTCATTCCTCTTTTAACTGATTTATTCTCAATCAAACACAATTCTTAATATAAGCAGCAGATGATATCAATCTGAGAGATTCGATAGCAGTAGTCAATACTCTTTACAGTAGATGATCTCAAAATAGAATGCTTAAGTAAATAACTAGATCT
>APFE030979503.1:502-51205 GCA_000404065.3 Pinus taeda
AGAACAGTTCAACAAATGGCCCGTGCTATGTTGGATGAGTCTGGAACTCCTGCAACCTTCTGGGGTGAAGTTGCATTTGTTGCTGTTGTTATTCTCAGCAAGACAAATGTCCGGGTAAACAGCACTCAAACCCCTCATGAACTATGGTATGGTCAGACTCCCTCGGTAAAATACTTCAAAATCTTTGGGAGCAAATGCTACATCAAAAATACTAATGAAAATCTTGGCAAATTTGAACCTAGAGTAGATGAAGGCATTCTCCTTTGTTACTCTCCCCACAACAAAGCATACAAGTGTTACGATAAAAGGCTTGGAAAAATAGTTGAAAGTATTGATATAGTGGTTGATGAAGAAGAAAGCACTCCTAGGCAGGTAAGATCTGAAGATTTCGAAGATGATGAGGACTATCCATCAAATCAGATTCATGATGAAGAAGAAACCCATGAGGCGCCAGAAGAACAGATAAGGATAGAAGAAAAGAATCCATCCAGGTATGTTCAGAAGAATCATCCTGAATCTCAGATATTGGGGCAGAAAGAGGCTGGTATACAAACAAGAAGATCAATGGCAGAAGCTTCAAGTTATTTGGCATTGCTCTCCTCCACCGAACTGCAAAATGTAAGAGAGGCATGCAAAGATGAATGCTGGGTCAAAGCCATGGAGGAAGAACTCGAACATATTGAAAAGAATAACACTTCGGAGTTGGTTCCTAGACCAATCGATAAAAATGTCACAGGGACAAAATGGATTTTCAAAAATAAGCTGAATGAAAATGGGGATGTGGTTAGGAACAAGGCAAGACTTGTTTGTAAAGGATATGTGCAACAAGAAGGCATAGACTTTGAAGAAACCTTTGCTCCAGTTGCTAGACTTGAGGCTATAAGAATGTTCCTCGCTCTCTCTAACTTTCAGAAGTTCAAGGTATTTCAGATGGACGTAAAATCTGCATTTATGAATGGAGACTTGAATGAAGAAGTGTATATTGAGCAACCAGATGGGTTTATACTTGGAAATGATCCAAATCTTGTATGCAGACTCAAAAAGGCTCTCTATGGCTTTAAACAGGCTCCAAGGGTTTGGTATTTTCGATTGGATGAGTACCTTCATCAACAAGGTTTTGCAAAAGGATCTACAGACAACAATCTATATATAAAAGTTGACAATAATAAAATGCTAATACTTGTTGTATATGTTGATGATATCATTTTTGGCAGCAATGAAGAAGCCATGAGTCAAAACTTTGCCTTGGTGATGCAGAAAGAATTCGAAATGTCCCTGCTCGGTGAGCTCACATATTTCCTTAGTTTACAAGTGCAACAAAACAAAGACGATATCTTTCTTTCACAAACCAAGTATCTCAAGCAAATCTTGAAGAAGTATGGGATGGAGGACTCGAAACCAGTATGTACTCCTATGGTAATAGGATGCAGCCTCAACTCAAATGATGAATCAGCAGTTGTTCATCAACCAACCTATAGATCCATGGTTGGTAGTCTACTCTATCTAACAGGTACCCGACCAGACATTATGCATGCAGTAGGGGTAGTTGGAAGGTTTCAGGCTAACCCAAAGGAAACTCATCTTCAAGCAGTCAAGAGAATTTTCAAGTATCTTCAAGGGACTCAAAACTATGGATTATGGTATCCTAGAGATACAAATCTCACGCTTCATGCATATACAGATGCAGATTGGGCAGGTAGCGTGGATGACAAGAAAAGCACTAGTGGAGGTGCATTCTTCATGGGTCCTAGATTGGTATCTTGGTTCAGAAAGAAACAAAGTTCCATTGCATTATCTACAGCTGAAGCATAATATGTAGCTGTTGCATCTTGCTGCACAAAACTCCTTTGGATGATGCAAACATTGCAAGATCTCCAAGTCACTTGTACTTCACTTGTTTCCATTTTTTGTGATAATACAAGTGCAATCAGTATTTCAAAGAATCCTGTCATGCACTCTAAGACTAAGCACATACCTATCAAGTATCATTTTCTCCGGGAACAAGTGCTTGAACAAAAAGTCAAGTTGGAGTATGTTCCATCTAAGGAACAAGTGGCTGATATACTCACCAAACCTCTGCCCAGGGAGACATTTGAATACCTCAGACAGAAGCTGGGGGTTGTTGATGCATCATCATGCTGTTGAATCTTGTCTGTTGTATGCAGGTGGATACGCGTACATTTGCCGGTCTATGTGGGTCGAGTTTTAGGTGAAGAAAGTCCGATATGGGTCTGTTAGAGACCATCTGGCACAGGTTCAGGGGGAGCATATATTCTTCTAATAATGCATTATTGGCATTATCTTAGAAGTGCTTGGTTTGATTTCACAAGATTTTTTGGTGGAGTAGATGCTGAACGAGATCTATGTGTACTGGTTTGAAGGTTGATTCTGCTGATGATAGTTGTTCTTGTCTCTATGTCATGTATTTTCTTTCATATCAAGGTCATGTAATGGCCTATTTTGATTTCCCCATTATGCCTAGGATGAATGATCCTTGTTCTTGCTTTATGAGATGGATGTATGAGTCTTGAAGATAGGAAGGTTAGTTATGATGTATGGAGTCATGTTCTCTCTTGAAGAACATCTTGATTTTGCAGTTGTTACTTGCAGTTAGGGGGAGCATGACCAGCATTTCAGCCAAACAGAAACTTCAGCAAGTGCTCAGGGGGAGTATGGTCAGCAGAATGAGGTCCGCCCTTTTGCCCTGATGTCAAAGGGGGAGAGTGATTGGATGTTGTTGCCATCAAGTCCAAAGGGGGGGATTGTTGGCATTATGATGCATATGTTGTACTTGATGGCAACCCACTCATCTTAGATGATAAATTAGAAGTGCAGCAATGTTATTTTCTGGTTCCGTTGGTGCACCGATCAGGAGATGCGGTCATCGGCAGGTTACGCAGGAGGACCGTTGAAAAGGTGCGGACATGTTCACAAGTCTTTCGCACAAAAGGTGCGAACCTAAAATGCACGAACTCATGCAGAGAAAATTGCACATCTTATGTTTGGTCCATGGTATTTAGTCCGACGTCTTTGATCCTATGGTTTTAGTCCTTGGATTTGCATCTAAAATATTGAACCCAGGTTTTCGATCCATAGTATTGTTTCTCAATGGTTTTGATCCATGGTTTTAGTAAGGCCTTGGCTATAAAAAGGGAAAGAAGATCAGTTGGCTATGTACAAGTGTGCTGAATATCTTAAGAATATTACGAGAGATTCTTCAGCGTAAATCACATAAAATTTTATGTGATTTACGCTAAAGAATCTCTCGTAATTTGACATGGATCACAGAAGCCTCAATTCTACTATCTTAAGAATAGTAAGATCTGAATTTCTGATAATCGATTGGTGAGTTATAGTTGAACCTGAATCAAGAAGAAATCAGAGCATTGTAAGTCAGATCTACTGAGGGGTTGAGGTCTCTTTGGCGCTTGAACGGATCTGTGAATTTGACAGTCTTGGGTATATTTAAGGACTGATAAATTGTTTATATCCGGAGGTGCGCAGCACCATAGAAGGCGCAGGTGCACAGCACTAGAGAAGGCGCAGGTGCGGAGGTGCGCAGTACAAGTGAAGGAGCAGGTGCGAAGGTGCACAGATCAGAAGACGCTGCAAGTGCGGAGGTGCGCAGAGCATAGACAGTGCGGGTGCGAGGTTGCTTAGGTCACAGACAGAGCAGGAGCGAAGCTGCGTAGGCCACAGACAGAGAAAGTGCGGACATCCGCAGGGTGCTACTGGTGAAGTTGCGGACTTTTCTTGAAGTATATTTTAACTGATTTTGTCTATTGCTGCAGTGTTCTAGGTATAGACTTGGTGTCTGGCTACTAGTATTGTTTGTCTGATTACAGCATTCTGAGAAGTTATTGGTTAATTGATTGATGCACATATACTTGATGATTACTTGGATCCAGTTTGAAAATTGATGAAACGTGGTCCCTAGAAGGAAAGAGAAGGTAGTATCCTTCTATAGGTCAGCACCTACGTACTAGTATCTTAGCTAGTATAAGAGCTAAGAGGGTTGTAGCTCCCTTACAGGAGAAGCTGGAAAGCGAGAGAGGGTTGTAGCTCTCTGCAGGTTGCAGCCTGCGTACTGGTAAAGGACTGCACCAGTACAAAATCATTGTAAAAAGAAGTTTCTAATTGAAAGAAGATAGAGATATATTGCAGCAGGTCGTTTTCACCCACATTGGGTTTCCACCTTATATATGGTGTTCTTTGGTGTGACTGTCTATGTTTCTTGTTCCTGTTCATTATTATATGGTTCTGACATACAGATTAATGGTTAACATCTAAAGGATAAATTACATTAAAATCTGGAAGGTATATGCAAGTTTCATTAGTTAGATCTGCAAGTGTCTATTGAAAAGGATTTGATAATACTGATTCACCCCCTCCTCTTAGTACTATTTTCAACAAAGTCATTACAACTACCATTTTTTAGCATGCACATTCCCTAATGGTAATATTCCTTCCTGATTCACAACCAACCTTTTGTGGTTGTGTGGACAATATTTTGGACATGGATGGCATTCACAGGGATGCATGACCAATCAATAGTTAGAAGGGGCTCTTTTCAGTATGATATCCCAATTAGACCTCACACGATTTGAAATAAGGGGCCCATCTAGATTCTAGCTCAGTGACCATGCTTGGTTTTGGATGTTGTGGGATATCGAATAATCGTCACAACAAAAACATGGAATCATTGAGATAACAACCATCTAATTACAAAAGTGAAATTACTATAAACTAACTAAAATATGAAAGATAGATAAGAACAAGAATAAATGAGTGAATAAACACTACAAATACTAAATCAAGAAAACAATTAGTTGATTTCGTGGCACTGAATGCTCAACTTATTAGAACAAATAAACAAAAGTTAGTCTTTGATCTAAAAAGGACTCATTGAAGAAAGTTATGATGAAGAAATAATAACCACATGAGAACGTACTATGTAGTCCATAAAATAGTCTATTAGATATCAACAACAAATTTCACATACTACACACATAAATTTATTTGCTAAGATTAGTGAGAAAGAAAACACAATGTATGCCAAGTTACAATTCCAATAGTGGCCTTCTCAAGATTATCAATGTTATTGATGAATGGATACACAACATATTACTTATCCTAGATCTCGTCTGCAAGGATTTCCAAAATATTTAAAAGTCTTTCTCATTTGAAATTTCACAACAATTAGAGACTATGTTAGTAAGTTCTTCCTAGAACTGTTGGGCTTCCATAGAGCAGTTACAAATTTTCATATCCCCACTGTTTTTAGACATAATAAAAGAAAATATTTTGTAAAAGTCCCAAAAATGGGGTTAGCAATTGCTATCGTGGGATTGGATCGTCAATTGGGGCCCTAAGGATTTCCTAAATATAGGCTACCAAAATCTCATTCCTACAAGGAAGTAACGCTTCCATGATGTCATGATATTCAGATGTGTGCTGGGAAAGAGTTTGTATACCTTTCTTCAGTGAGAACATGAAGGAATTCAACATTGCTTTTGTTTAGTGTACTCCATAAGGTGTTACTTAAGATTGTCTTTAGTAGGTTTGTTGATGAAGATACTAAAAGAAAAATCCTTGGCATTTAGCAACTCTTATGGTTATATGTTTACTTCCTCTTCTAGCTTGGCCTTTCCTTAGGCCCCAATGGGTGGTAGCTTTTTCGTCATAATTATTCTCTCAACCAAGGAATAATTTCTCTAGTACTATGCTACAGACCTAGAGATATATTTTTCAAGCTTCTATTGATCTTCACCCAATTAACAATGATGGGCTCATATATAAATTCTTCCATGCTAACGTTAGGGACTTTTGATGGGGCATTGCAATATTCCTTAGGTTATTTCTCCAATTGGTTTACAACATCTGGTACCCCTTGGGGTTGAGTACCTTTCTCTTTGGCTAGTTCCCAAAGTAGCAACAACTTGGTGGAAATATTCTAAAGTATCAGGAGGCATAGGTACACTTACTTGACCATAGACTTGTAAGACTTATGCACCTTAGAAGCACATTCCCAATAATATTATATTTGGGTGCCTATATGCTTCACAATTTTAGTTTCAACCTTAAGCAACTTGACTCGTTGTTCAAGCTCAATTATGCGATTATCTTTACGCTTTAGTTTCTTTAGAAATTCTTTCTCTTTTCTCTTAATGTCGCGAGAGAATGTTATGCCCATTGAGGGCATCGAAAGCTAATGTTTTCTAATATCAGGCACAATCGATCTTTCAATAACAACCAACACTGGAGGCAAATGTGGGGTTAACATTGCTTTTTGCATATGCTCCATTATCTTTTTCATTGTGTGATTGTATCTGAACATTCTGGGGTTAACCACTTCTCCCTTTCTTGTTGGTATAATGCCCATTTTTGCAACCAATGAGTGACCAACTATGATGGTTGGAACTATTGGTTCAAATGAGTCAATGTCCATAGAATCTATACTATGTTGGACATTATTGAAATTCCCTCTACCCCAGATCTGGTCTATATCTAGCTAGATCATAAACACACTAAAGGTACTCAATTAAAATTTCTTTGCACAATAGAAAACATCAACAAAGTACACAAGATTTATGTGGCCCAAATCTAAATCTTTATTAGTCCATTAATAAAAGAATCATAGGGCTCTTGTACTAGGTATCACGACCCTTCATAAACCCTGATATAAACTAGTATACATAGTATACAATTATGGTTTGAGGTCTAATCCTTCAGATCCTCAATCTGCCAAATAAATACAAAGACAAATAACTTGAATTACTCGTTGTAGCATTCCTTTGCCTTCATCCCTTTTCGTCCTATTTTTCCATTGTCCCGTGGTTGTCCTTTGCCTCCAATCTGCACTCAATGATCAACTACCTTTATATCATTATCTAATTGCCTATTGTAGCTAACCCTCCTTTGATACTACAAAATTCTTTTATCACTATTGCCCAGCCCCTTTAGGCCATGATTAGCTTGCTGCCCACCTGGTAGAATTCATTGTTCAACTTCTTAGGTCTAGGATTATCCCTTCATCACACACACTACTTGTTGTACACTAACTTATTCTCTATATCCAACATTGTATAAACTCCTAACAGACCTTTTAGGCTAGCAATACCATAGGCCCTCTTGGAAGCCTCCTCAACAAGTCTCGATGCCCCCGTTCTTGCCCTAATAGTTAATAGGTTTGTTCCAACCCTTGTTTAGGTTGTGGTCTACCTTTATTATATTCATATTGCTTAAATCTCCCCCACCCTTCAAGTCTTGGCCTTGACCTTCATAGTCATACTTTTGTTTAGGTTGTGAATAGTATATGCTTGGAATGTTCAGGCCTCAACCTTTTTTCTAAGCACATAACCTTCCCAAACAAGCCTTACACCAGCCTTATCTCCTCAACCCTTTTCTCACTAGCTACAAATCCTTTGATCAATCCCTCGGTCCTTTAGGTTCATCCCTAACTAGGCTCAATATTCCTTCTTTACCACTGCCAACCCCTCTCCTACGTGTGGATGGCCTTAAACAAGCCTTTTATCATTGTAGCCTACAAAGAAACAGGGTCAATCCCTCAAAATAGGGCTTATACCCTTTCTTTAGCCAGTAAATGCCTCAAACATTCAAGCGACCCTCATACAAATATTTTGACACCGAATTTGACCTCTCTATAGGGTTTTCATGCAGCTCCTCCAGGGGCTAATCATGTAGAAGTGAATTCACATCTCACTTATGTCTAGGACTTTCTTTTGGCCTCTTATTTATAATTTAGTGTGAGTGATATTGGGGGTTTTCCTTGTCCAACAAGAAACCCTCATTTAACAACTCAAACGTAAATTAGAATAAAATATTAATTAAATTGGGTGTCAAGTCCCCTACTTTGGGTCAAAACCCCAACCATTTGGGTACTTTTCCCATCCAACTTACTTTTGGTGGGTTTTATCCATTCAAAATTACCTTCCGAGGTACCCACTTTTCAACACTCCCTCTTAGTAAGGAAGGTATGTCCATCACACCTTAAAATCCCAGCTCCATTACTTTCCTTGCATACCCATGACCATCCTCACATGAATTGACTTTCCCTTGTAGAAATTCCTTGTAGATTCAAAATGCTTATGTAATTTTCTAAAACAAAAGACTCGAATCAACTCTACTAATCAAAGGAAACAATTAATCGATCAAGAAATCACAACATAAACATGAGACAAGATTCAATTACATATGGTCAGATGTTTATCTAAGGGGAAATCATCTGCTCAAAACCCCTTCTTATATGTATTGCATTAGTTAGAAAATAGAGAAGACATACAATGCTTGTTCACAACTGAACAATCTCTGCACAAGTATAATCTATCTCACTGCCTCACATGTTGACTTTGGCCAATACTTAGCCAAGTTTGCTGCCTACCAAGTTCCTATTTCCTTGCATTTTTTCCTGGGGAATTAGCCCATATTAATTAGGGAAATTCCTAACTAGAATTGCACAATCCCTATAGGCCCTTCTCTGACTGCATGCACCACCTATACAACTCAAAATATAATACAACTGATAGTACATTGCCCTTGAACTCCAATCTCAACTAGGTAACGTGAATTTCATGCATGCATGAGTTAATTATCATTGATTTATCAGTTAACTGGTTGAACATTGAAGTTGCACCCCACTGCTAGACCTCCTACTAGTTCCTCCAATAGTTGGAACTGGTTTAACTAACTTTAACTCAATTTTACTAAATTAAACTATTACAACTCAGATTAAACTCAACCTAGGCTCCTAAAATTTAGGAACCACTCTACATGACTCAAGTTAGGCCCTAACTCAAATTAATTGAGCCAACTAAGTGAAATTAACTTAGTTAACTCATTCTTGTTGTCTTGTGATGTGGCATTGCAATTTTCTCCAAATTTAATTTAAATGGAAATTAAATTAGGATTTTCTTTTTGCCATTTCCAACACTCCCTCTCAACAAGAAATGGATTATCATATACTCCAATCCTATCTCTATGGAACTCGAATTTTCCTCTTGACAATTCCTTTGTCAAAATATATGCATCTTTTTCCTCTGTAGGAATGTATTTCAATAACATGATCCGCCTCTGCACACAATCTCATAGATTGTGATACTGAATGTCGATATGCTTGGATAGATCATGAAAAATTAGATTCTCAAAGAGTTTGATACAACTTTGATTATCATAGTCAATCATGGCGGAATTCATCATTGACCAAATAACCCAACAAGAATCTTCCTTGTCCAGATAGCTTCACAGGCTGCTTGACTAGCAGCCATGTACACTGCTTTTGTTGAACTCAATGCAACTGATCTTTGCTTCCTTTTGTACCAAGAAATTGTTTCTGAGGCAATATTGAAGACTCCTCCTAAAGTGCACTTTCGACCTGATGGACTACCTGCCCAATCTGCATCCATGAAGCCTTGAAGCTTCACTCCCTCTATCTGTTTGTACCAAAGACCATACTGAGTAGTGCCTTTGAGGTATCTCAACACATGTTTGGCTACCTTCCAATAAAGTTTGGTTGGATTAACCATTGCTTGACTAAGCTGGTT
Organism: Pinus taeda; assembly: GCA_000404065.3. Taxonomy (NCBI): domain Eukaryota; kingdom Viridiplantae; phylum Streptophyta; class Pinopsida; order Pinales; family Pinaceae; genus Pinus; species Pinus taeda. The sequence goes on from APFE030979503.1 coordinate 10,063, forward strand.
AACTGCATAACACATGTTTGGTCGTGTGTTCACCAAATACATAAGTGAACCCACAAGCTACCTGTAAATAGGGGCCTCCACCTCCTCACCTAAAGTGGCATCCTCTTTCCTCCAACTACTTGCTAGAGGAGTGTCCATGGGTTTGCTACTCTCCATCCGGAACTTCTGCAGTATCTTGTTGGCATACTTTCCTTAAGAGACAAATAGTTCCCCATCTCCTTGCCATACTTCCAACTGAGGAAATAATGCATGAGTCCCATGTACTTCATCTCGAATTCTCTTGCAAGATCTTCTTTGCAATGTTTTATCAACTTCTCATCATCGGTTAATAACAAATCATCGACATGTAATACTATAATCAACAATTTATCTTCAACAACAATATGGTAAAGGTTTGCATTTGCTTCACTTTTGGTGAAGCCCAATCTAGTGAAATAGTTGTTGATCTTGGTGTACCAAGCACGGGGTGCTTGTTTCAATCCATAGAGTGCTCACTAGAGTCCGCACACATGCAACTCTACATCGAAGGTCTCAAATCCTTTCAGTCGCTCAATTGACACCTCCTCCTCAATCACTCCATTGAGGAATTTTATCTTCACACCCATCTAATGTATCTTCCATCCCATTTGTGTTGCAAGTGTTGAATTGATCTGATAGAAGAGTACCTTGCTACTAGAGCAAAGGTCTCCTCGTAATCAATTCCCTCCATTTGAGAGAACCCCTTTGCCACAACTATGGCCTTATGTTTCTCGATGATTTTTTTTTTTTGCTGCTTTCTTCACCTTACAGATCTAGCTCAAACTTACCACTAACTTGTTCTATGATCTTGGGAAAACTTCCCAAACGTTTTTTTTTACTATGGAGTCATATTACTCTATTATGGAATCAACCCATATTGGCTTCCGCACTACTTCCTTGAATGAGGATGGTTTTGTCTCAACTAGCTCACTCATCAGATCCATGTACCCAATGTACCGATCTGTTCATCTCCTCTCCCTACGCTATGATGTGGGTGCTCCCACATTCTCTCTAGCATCACACAATAATCTCTCAGCTTCCCTGGTGTGCTTCCTTCCATCTCTAGATGTCTCTACATGAGTGGGTGCTTCCACTCTCTGCTCCTCTGCTTGTGGCTACTCCACAACATCTTGAGGTTCTTCCTTTGGAGCCAAAAGCTCCTCATTTGCATGCAACTGAAGCAATATCTCAAGGGAACATCTCATGGCCATCTCTTTATCAAACTTCACATCTCTATGAACAATTTTCATCCTATGAGATGGCAGGTAAACCATGTATCAGTGTACCCCACAAATATCCCAACTCAGTTGTCAGCTCTATTTTTTCTCTTCCATCCTTGGAAACATGACAATAAACTGATGAACCAAAGATCTTGAAGTGTGACAGATCTAGTTTCTTCCCTGAAAAAGATTCTTCTGGTGTACTCATCCGAAGAGTCAAATGAGGACTCATGTTCTGCACATATACAACTGTGTTGCATGGTTCAACCCACAAGTGCAATAGTAGGCCATGATCATGCAATATCCCCCATGCAGCTCCCACAACACCTATGTTCTTCTTCTCATCCACCCCATTATGCTATAGTTACTGGGTGCTATTAACTCCCATTGAATGCCTTCTTTTGCACATAAGTTATTGAACTCATTCAACACATATTCACCACAGTTATCGCTCCTAACATCCTTCACTTTCCTTCCAGTTTATTTCTCAACAAGTGCTTTAAATTCACAAAATTTGGAAAATGTATGGTCTTTTTTTGCATGAATAAAATCCAACACTTACATGAGAAATCATCTACAAATATAACATAATACGTGTGCTTAGCCATGGAGGCTTTCGAGAAAGGTCCACACCTGAATGAACTCTGTCAAGGACTGTTTGCACTCTACTATACTTATCATGAAAGTTGGCTTTGGTGTACTTCCCTAGTGTACACCCTTTGCATGTATATCACTGCTCTAGTGCACCCTTGGGAAGTCTTGTAGAAATTTGTTGCACAATCTTCAAGGCTCTATGGTGTAAATGGCCAAGTCTCCTCTGCCATAATTCACTGATGTATTGGCTATGCACCTTCTTTGCTTTCGTGCTCAAATCAACATAGTCTTCTACATCCAATTTGTAGAGGTTCTTCACATGAACCTCGATCCACTTCACTTGTCATGTGGCAATATGTTTAAGGAAATCCTTTCCTTTGCTAAATATCACATCGTAGCCATGGTCTTCCAACATAGCAACAGAAAATAAATTCTTCTTTAGACCCAAAACATACATGACATCTTTTAATGTGAGAGGAGAACTAGACTCCCTTTGAAAATTAATTGTACCAATACTAGTTGTGCTACACCTTCCATCATCTCCCATCTCAATGTGCATATAGAGGTCATTCTCCTCCAAGTCACTAAAAATTTCTTTGTTTCACGTAATATGGAATGAGGCTCCACGATACAAGTACCATAAACTACCAATCACCAATGTCACCATGCATGCAATAAGTGTGAAACCCAACTCAAATTGTGATGCTAAAGCTTCACCTGTCGCTCCTGCTTAGGGATTCTTACTGGCCTTCTTATGCAGACACTTCGTGGCATGGTGTCTAAGCTCATGACAATGAAAACATTTAATCTTCAACAAGTCTTTCTTCTTGCTTGCCTGACCAGAATCTCCTTTGGGTTGGGATTTCTTCCCTTTCCCTTTATTTTCCTTTCCATCCAAGGCACATTTCTCCTCATCCCCAACCCTGGATGAAGTTCCATCTCTGTTGCTCCACCCGATCTATTCATGCACAAGATTGGACAACCACTGCTCCCAGCTTGGTAGTTTGTCTCTACCATTCATGGAATCCTGATAACTATGCCAAATCTTGGGAAGACCCAACAAAGCTAAAGCTACCATATCTTCTTCTGGAACAGTAATACCGACCCTGCTAAGTCCATCACGACGTTGTGTTAATTTGCTCAGGTACTATGAAATTGATTCATACTTATGCATTTTGATGCTACAAAGCTTGTCTTTCAGTGCCAGCTTCTTGTGGTCACTGTTGTTCTCAAATAATACAGTCAATGTTTTCCACATCACGAATGGAGTTTCTTCCCCGTGGATATTCGAGACAATATGATCTCGAACTCCCTCCAATATGATCCTCCTCGATTTAGCTACATCCTTCTCCCACTAAGCGAGATCCTGGGCATCATCTATTGGGGGTTTAACTACATTTGTATTGATGTAATCTAGTAGATCATTATCATCTAATACCGCCTCCATACGGATCTTCCATGCCACAAAATTTGTTCTTCCTTCCAGAGCATACTCGAGCCTGAGTCAGGTGGAAGTCATCTTCTCAGCCTTGGAGAAAACCTACAACACTGGTCTCGTAATTCAAACATCATGCACAAACTTCAAATTCTCTTCTCTTCTATTGTGATTTTTGCTATGATAGCATGCATAAATTCCTTGTAGATTCAAATTACTTATGTAATTTGCTAAAACAAGACTTGAATCTACTCTACTCATCAGTGAAAACAATTAATTGATCGAGAAATCACAACATAAACATGAGAAAAGATTCAATAAGATATGTTCAGATATTTATCTGAGGGGAAATCAACTATTGAAAACCCCTTCCTATCTGTATTGCATTAAGTCAAAAAATCGAGAAGAAATACAATGTTTGTTCAAGCCTGAACAATCTTTGCATAAGTCTAATATATCTCACTGCCTCACAAACTGACTCTGGCCAATACTTAGTCAATTATGCTACCTTCCAAGCTCCTATTTCCTTGTGTTGTTTCCTAGGAAATTAGCCCCTATTAATTAGGGAAATTCCCAATTAGAATTGTGCAATCCTATAGGCCCTTCTCTAACTGCTTGCACCACCTGTACAACTCAAAAAATCACACAACTAATAGTACATTGTCCTTGAACTCCAATCTCAACTGGGTAACTCGAGTTTTATGCATGCATGAGTTAATTATTGTTGATTTATCAGTTAAATAGTTGAACAACGAAGTTGCACCCCACTTATAGACCTCCTACTAGTTCCTGCAACAATTGGAGCTAGTTTAACTGACTTTAACTCAGTTTAACTGAATTAAATTATTACAACTCAAATTAAACTCAACCTAAACTCCTAAAATTGAGGAACCACTCTACATGACTCAAGTTAGGCCCTAAACTCGAATTAACTGAGCCGACTAAGTGAAATTAACTTATTTAACTCATTATTGTTGTCTTGTGATGTGGAATTACAATTTTCTCCTAATTTAATTCAAGGGAAAATTAACTGTGGATTTTCTTGTTGCCATTTTCAACACCCTTGCATGGCCATGATTGTCCTCACATGTTCCATGTCTTCTTTTGTACTTGGCCAAGCTTTATCTTGCACGGTGCATGATTTTTCTCTCATGCAAAATGAATTTTGCTTGCACCACCATGAGTGTTCTCACATGATTCATGACTATCCTGGCATGGACTAGAAACTCCACTCTATCTTGAATCTAAAGATACAAATTTCCATTAAGCAGTTGACATTCCTTCATAGTCTCCCTTTGAAGCTAAACTTCCCCTAAGCCTACACAACCTCCACTAGCTCAGTCTGCTTTCCCCCTTGGCAAGTGTTGCTACTGATCTTGTATCCTTCCAAAATTAGTCCTAAGATACAGTCGAACATTGGGTCTAATCCACTATAGACCACCACAACTAAACTCTGCATAATCCTCATCCTCCTAGATAAAATACCTCATGTGCAAATGTATCCACTTTTGGCATTCTGTACAAGTTCACTCTACTGAACTAGTCAATAATCAGGTCATTGTGAGAGATTGGGCATAACTTTATCTTGATGAATCCTATCATAATATGACTTATGGCATTGGAAAGAAGACTAAGAGAGCTACCACAAGACAAAATTCCATACCTTAGAGAGCCGAAATTACAAAGATACAACAATTTTAATATTGAGCTCGTAAAGAAGCAAGAAAAAGTATCGTTGTTTGATTCCAAAATGGCTTGAAAAAAAAAAAAAATCTATTATGAGGCATGAAGAAGAGGAAGAAATGCAACATGATATATCAAAATGAGACCAAATGCAACAAATTTCACTGTCACAAAGAGTAACCAAAAATGAACTGGAAGCTAAGATGGATGGCTTGAAGAATGGTTTAAAATCTGACATGGAAGAAATGATGAATGTCAAGATGGAAGGTTTGATGGATGGTTTAAAAACAGAAATGAAAAGGGACCTATAAGGTTTGAAGGAAGGTTTGACAAAGTTACTACAAGAAATACTTCCTAGTGGTGACAAGGTACTCTAGGAAAATCACGATGAGGACAAAAGGAATACGAAATATGATTTTAGGGACTCAAATAGTGGGTTGAAGACTAACCACAATCCAAAGATCATTATGAGGAAGTTTGTTGGAAAAGATATGGTAACATCGATATTACAGATGGAGCATTTCTTTGATCTACATCATGTTCCACACACACAAAAGGTACACATTGCATCTCTATATTTAGAACAAAATCAGTTTGTGTGGTATCGATGGCTTTGTTCTCACAAATCGATTGTCACTTGCACAATTTTTGCAAAATAATTGGTAGCACAATATGAGGATACAAAGAGAAATACCTTCTTTAGCCAATTGATAAATCTCAAACAAAAGGGTTCAATGGTGAAGCACAATGAGGACTTCCAAAGATTGAATATAAAGGTAAATGATATTCTAGAGGAGCATAGGATTGATGTCTTCATAGGGACTTTAAAGGATAATATCCAATCTAAGGTTCGCCTTTGGGAACCCGATTCATTAGAGAAGGCATTCAAGGTAGAAAGCAAAATTTTGGAAATAAGGAAGTCTACCACTCATAACTATGAAGATGGAAGTGTTGTTGCTCCTAGCCTTCCACAACCTATAAGGTTGACACCACAACAATTGGAGGAAAAAAGAAAAAAAGGGCTTTGTTATAGTTATGATAGAAAATACACTAAAGGTCATAAGTGTGCTGAGAAGAAACTATCTTGTCTAATGAGAAATATTTTGGCAGAAATCACATGGTAATATTTTTGTCGACGTGTTTCGAACCAATGAGTGTGGTTCATCGTCGGGACAAGTTGAAGAACCAGATCATGGCTACAGGTTAAATAGGAGAGCAGATCTTCCAATGGCTATATTTGACTAGTAAACAGCTATATTGGACCGGGCAATTGACTGAGAAACGACTAAATTTGACTGGTCAACTCGACTAGACCGAGGGAGAGGAAAAGTTATTAATGTTATGATTTTTACCAACATTATTGTTATATTCATTACCAACATTATAATTGTGACAACTAATTTATAATTGTTATATTCACAATTATAATGTTGGTAATGAATATAACAATAATGTTGGTAAAAATCATAACCTTAATAACTTTTCCTCTCCCTCGGTCAAGTCGAGTTGACCAGTCAAATTTAGTCGTTTCTTAGTCAAATTGCCCGATCCAATATAGTTGTTTCCTAGTCAAATATAGTCGTTGGAAGATCTGCTCTCCCTATTTAACCTGTAGCCATGATCTGGTTCTTCAACTTGTCCTCACGATGAACCACACTCGTTGGTTCGAAACGTGTCGACAAAAATATTACAATGTGATTTCCGCCACAATATTTCTCATTAAAATTGATATGGATCACAGAAGCTTAAATTCAACAAAAGAATTTATTTTACATAGATTGTGAAGAGGAGGAAGAAAATGAACAAGAAACATCAAAAGAAGAGGATATACACCAAGAACTAGCCCCAGAAAAAAGAAGAAATGAATCTGACCATATCTTGCAATGCGTTGGCGAGAATTACTACTCATCAAACTCTCAAGATAAAAGGATATATCAAGAAGAAAAATGTAATAGTGTTGATTTATTCGAGTAATACCCATAATTTCAGTCATTGTAAGATAGCCAAAGAATTGAATTGCTTCCTAAATCCAACACCAGAGTGTCAAGTGATGGTTGCAAATGGAGGAATTATAAATTTCTCTCGAAAGTGCCATAATATCAAGCTAAACATGGGGGAATATGTATTGAATATTCCAATGTTTTCCTTTCAAATGAGTGGTGTTGATGTTGTACTAAGAGTCCAATGGTTACAATCTTCGGGGATGATAGCTTTTAATTTTCAAGAACTTTTCTTGATTTTTTTTTGGGAAGGAAAGGAAATTGAATTAAGGGGTATCACAAGGAAACCAAGGAATATAATTAGTTATAATGGCATGATAAAGCTTTTGAATAAAGAACAACGGGGAGTAATTGCACAATTATGCTCACTAGAGGTTCAAACATCAAAATCACCTATTTCTCCAAATCTCCAAAAATTCTTGGACAATCATTCCAGGGTACTTGAGATTCCCAAAGGCCTCCCACCTATTTGTGATTATGATCATGATATTCACTTAATTCCAAGAAGTGTTCCTCCAAACATTAGGACTGACAAAGATCCCTATGCCCAAAAGAGTGAAATTGAACATATGGTTGCAGAAATGTTAGAGGCCAGTATAATTCAACCTAGACAAAGTTCTTTCTCTGCTCGAGTAGTATTGGTGCACGAGAAGGATGGATCACGACGTATGTGTCCGGATTATAGGGAGCTCAACAATCTCACTATTAAAGATAGATTTCCCATTCCTGTCATTGATGAATTGTTGGATGAATTACATGGATCAATTTACTTCACCAAGTTGGATCTTCGTTCAGGATATCATCAAATTAGAATGAAGGTTAAAGAAATTCTAAAAAAATAAAAAATAAATAAATAAATAAATAAATTAAAAAAAAAAAAAAAAAAAAAAAAAAAAAAAAAAAAATATATATATAATAATATATATTATATATAATTATATATAAATATATATATATAATATATAAATATAATATATATATAAAAAAAAATAATAATAATAATAATAATAATTCAAATTTAAATAATAATAATAATAATAAATAAATAAAATAAATAATCAGAACGCATGAAGGTCATTATGAATTTTTGGTCATACCTTTTGGCCTTACTAATGCACCTTCCACATTTCAAGGTTTGATGAATTCCATTTTCAAACCTTTCCTTAGAAAAATTGTGTTAGTATTTTTTGATTATATATTAATCTAGAGCAAGTCTTGGAAAGATCATGTTCAACATGTTGACAATGTGTTAAAACAAGTGGAGGAGAAACAATTATAGCCAAAAAAAACCCCCAAATGTTTCTTTCGAGTATAAGAGTTGGAATATTTGGGTCATATTGTATCTCATGAGGGTGTTAAGGTAGACCCTAACAAAATCCCCACAACCCTAAAGCATATTCGCGAATTTCTTGGATTGACAGGGTATTATCGCAAGTTTGTTAAGAATTGTGGGAGAATAGCAGTGCCTCTAACAACATTACTCAAGAAAGATGCATTTTATTGGACTCCAAAAGCAACTATGACCTTTGAACATCTCAAGGATGAAATGTGTCAAGCACCGATCTTAGCTACACCAGACTCCACAAAAACCTTTATTATGGAATGTGACACCTCAGGAAATGGAATTGGTGTTGTTTTAATGCAAGAAGAAAGACTCGTTGCTTTTGAAAGTCATTCAATAAAGGGAAAGTATTTACACAAACATATTTATGAGAAGGAAATGTTGGCAACACTACATGCACTAAAGCAATGGTGACCTTACCTAATGGGAAGACACTTCAAGGTAAAAACAGATCATGATAGTCTTAAATACTTTTTGGAACAAATATTATCTTCAGAAGAGAAACAAAAATGGGTCACAAAGGTGTTGGGTTATTAATTTGAAATCATATACAAAAAAGGGAAGCAGAATGTTGTTGTAGATGCACTCTCAAGAAAGGATGAGGATGTGGAAGCATTTCACTGTGTCATTTCTATTATCCAACCTGATTGGATAAATGAATCAATGGAAGAATGACGAAGAGACGTGGATACTCATTCAAAAGTTGCAGCAAGATCCCAATACATCTGATACATTTATTTGGAAAATGATTCATTATGGTACAAATATCACTTATATATTTGTAAGAATTCCAACTCAAATAAAATATTCTTTTGGAATTGCACACCTCCCCCTTAGGAGGGCACTCAATATTTTTAAAAGCTTACCACATGGTCAATAAGGAATATTTTAGGATGGCCTTAAATCTGATATTCAGAAGTTTGTGGCAAAATGTTTGGCTTGCCAACAAAATAAAGTTGAGACAATTAAGATCTTGGGTCTGTTACAACCTTTATCCATTCCAAGTCAGTGTTGGGAGGAGGTCTCGATGGATTTTATCATAGGTTTACCCAAGTCTGAAGGAAATAATGTCATCATGGTGATAGTTAATAAACTTACCAAGTATGCACACTATTGTGCATTATCTCATCCCTTTAAAGCTAGTACAATTGCTACTGCATTTATGGAAACAATTCAAAAGATACATAAAAACCCAAAGATTATTATAAGTGACAGAGATCCCATTTTCACTGGAAATTTTTGGATGAAATTATTTTCTTGTCTTGGTACTCAATTAGCTCATAACTCATCTTATCATCCTCAATATGACGGGAAAACTGAGATAGTGAAAAAATGTTTGGAAGGATATATTTGTTGCTTTATGTTTGATAAACAAACATAATGGGTAAAGTGGTTACCTCTAGTTGAATGGTGGTATAACACTTCCTTCCTATGACAAGAAAAATGATCCCATTTATGGCACTTTATGGATATCATCCATCGTTCATCACATCATCTTTAAGAGAAAATTCTAAGGTTCAAGCAGTGGAAGATCACATCGAGCATCAAAAACAAGTTCTCCAACTCTTAAAGGATAACCTCACTCTAGCACATAATTTAATGAAACAACAAGCAGATTAGCATCGCAATGAAAGAAGTTTTGATGTAGACGAATCGGTATTTTTATTGCTATTACCATACAAACATATGTCCCTCAAGCAAGCTAAGAAGGATAATAAATTATCACCCGAGTACTATGGTACTTGCAAGTTGTTGCAAAAGATTGGTACAATGCCATACAAATTGGAGTTGTCTGCATCTTCTCGAGTATACCTAGTTTTCCATGTTTCATGCTTAAAGAAGGTTATCGGTGAAAAGCTCCTAATTCAAAAAATATTGCCAGAACTTGATGAAGAAAGAAAAATCATATTGGAGCCTAAAGTAGTCACGGAAACAAGAAGCTGATAGCTATGGAATCGATCAATTCTAGAGTATCTCATTAAGTTGAAGAACTTACCTACTAAAGATTCCACATGGGAGGATGAGAATTTTATACATAAGCATCCAGAACTACTCAAGCATTGAGGACAACACTTTTTTCGGAGAGGGGCATGTTAGGTCCCTATAATACTAGTGTAGCCCCCTTCTTGTTATTGTTAGTGTAGCCCCCTATTGTTATTGTTGTGCCCATGTAGCCCCCATATTGTTATTGTTGTGACCCATAGAAGCCCACTATTATTATTGTTGTTCCCTTACATTATTATTATTATGTAGGCTTTGATTATATTGTGACCCTTTAGACTCCTATATATACCAATGAGGTATTGTCATGTGTCATCCAAGAAATTATCATTTATTTGTTGTAAAGGAGGTTGCACCCTCAAAGAGGCTGATTTTCAAGTCGTTGATCCATATTTTCTTCTATTTTGTGATCTAGTTGCATAACACATGTTGTAGGTCATAATTGAATTCGCAGTCCAAGGAGGGACCCCAAAGAGCTCTCACACGAAAAAGGAAGTTCACGTGAGGAGGAGAGAGATTCTAGCCATTGTAACTAATTGGAAGTCAAGCTTTGGGGAGACTATGAGTAACTTTGGACGTGAATCCTTGTGAACCCATCTTGTGCTATAGAGTGGTAGCGACTTGTGAATCCAATGTTGGTGGGGGATTAATAAGCCTATGTTTGGAAATTGGACCACAGAGGATGCAAAAGAGTGACTCAAACAAAGGGAGATTGGATAGTCCCCAAGGTCACCACAACTTGTGAGGGAGTCCATGTTTGAATTGTATTAGTTGAGTAAACGAGTGAGAAAACCCTTATATTAAGGCAAGTGGACTACAAGGAACTCAGTTGTTTGGATACGTTATGCATGAGGAGCACTAAAGAGAGGGAGAATCACTAAGGAGCCATAAGAAGTGGTGAAGGGATTTCGTTTTGTGTTGTGCAGCCCTTTGGTGGCCATATTTGGTTGTGTGAATAACTATATTGAATGCTTGAGAGGTATCACTCATGTTTCCTGCCAGTGAAGGAGAATGGCCTTCATAATTCCTACCCTAAGTTAAATCCTTGTTGAATCTCCCTAAGTGAAACAACCTTCAAACATTGGATCCAACTTGGGGTTGACAAGCTACAAGAAACTTGCAGTGTAGTTGTGCTTATGGTTAGGTAGAGAGTGGTTGTTCCTTCTTTAGTTTCCAACAAATTTAAGTGAAACAAAGTAAGTGTATTCCTTCCTTATAAATGAAATGTAAATTCGTCCATTATGCCATGTTTGAATATGGTGTTGGATTTACTATGTATGTATGCATTAGTAGGTCGAAAGATATTATATTTTCATATCGAATATGCGTGATCAATATGTTGAGTAATTAACATGGCTTGCTTGAATGTTGATATAAATTCAATGGGAGCCTTTCTATTACATTATTTGTGACCTGTGTTGTATGTTTAGAAATTAAAGGTTAGATTTAATTGTAGTGGTATATACAAATATACATATATTTCCTATCCTTGAATGTTTCCATGTTGAATCATTGTGTATACCATAACAATGAAGTGATACTTATGTGTTGATAGGAGCCCAAGGCTCCACAGGTTGTTGGATGTAAGTGAGCACGCGGCCCCTTTATTGTATATGTGATGGGAAATGAGTAAGTTTGAAGCCTAGCTAGTTAAAGGTAGCTAATTGTTTTGGCTTTGGAAGGGGATGAAGAGTTTCGAAGTAACTTGGGTGGAATTTCTAGGAATTGTTTGAAATTTTAAGTTCATGAAGTATGTTCCCTGACCCTTGGTCACATGAGTCGATAGGAGCCATGACCAATAACTAACTAGAAGGGGGCTTATCGAAATACTAAACCTTGGAGGAATAAAAAGGAATGCCTTTGGGATTTGGCAGGTATGGTGTGTCTTCGGTAAATGGGCCAACTCGTGATGGTAAACATTATAAACCAGGTGCATTAATTGATGAACTCGAATATCAAAGTATCAAAATATTAGGAAATCATGAAGAATAATTAATGACATGGCAATGCTAGGTGTAAGGCATGTGTTACCCTCATTTATTGTTTTTTGCATGCCAACTAGACAAATATTAGTGACATGTGGCACATGTCAAGAGTTCCAGCATTGGCCATGTGTTGTGTGGTGATTGGATGTTGAAGAATTATGTGGCATGTTGAGCTATAAAACTAACATATCGACATAATAGGACTTTGTGAGGGTTGTGCCTTAGAAAATATCTTATATCCCTATATCCTAGTATTCGTGTCAATAGTGCCATGTGTCAAGCACATTAACAACTACCATGTGTTATATGTTGGTTAGGTATCAAAGATATAAGGTGGAATTCCAAGCTGGCCACTAACCTATCAACCTATCAATAAATTGCAACGATTTACAGTTACAGAGAAAGAGCCTATTTCCTGAAGAATTTAAGAAGGTGAAACCTCCTACCTTTGATGGGAAAGTTGGAAAGCATGAAGAGGCTAAAACATGGATTTTGGACCTAAAGAAATATTTCAAAGTGCATAATTACTCGGAAAATATGAAGGCATAAGTAGCCATATTTAATCAGAGAGGAAAGGATGATATATGGTTGTAATAGCTTAAGAATGTCAAGGGTATTCAAAAGAAGAAGCTACCTTAGAGTAAGTATGATAGGTACTTCAGGTATACATATATGTCTTAGAAGTATTATGATGGAAGATTCAAGGAATTCCATGAGCACGGGTTGGGACAACTCATTAGGGAGGTATATGCCAACAATTTCATATGAAGAGGCTAAAACATGGATTTTGGACCCAAAGAAATATTTCAAAGTGCATAATTACTCGGAAAATATGAAAGCATAAGTAGCCATATTTAATTAGAGAGGAAAGGATGATATATGGTGGTAAGACCTTAAGAATGTCAAGGGTATTCAAGAGAAGAAGCTACCTTAGAGTAAGTATGATAGGTACTTCATGTATAAATATATGTCTTAGAAGTATTATGATGGAAGATTCAAGGAATTCCATGAGCACAGGTTAGGACAAATCGTTAGGGAAGTATATGCCAACAATTTCATAGAACTATTGAGGTATGTACCTTACATTAGAGATGAGAATATATATATCTAACACTTCCTCAGTGAACCACCATAATCCTATCGAGACCAAATATAATTTGATGAACCTAAGACACTAGAGGATGACATTCAAAAGGTTAATACTATTATGACCAATAGAAGCATAAGATTGAATTCCAAATATAATGGAAAAAGAATGAAAAAACTAGCTTCAAGAATAAGGTATTTAGATCCTTACATTGTAAGTAGGCTAGGAAAAGCATCGAGTTTCGCATACCAACGAAGAGTGAATTCCGAAAGAATTTTCCCACTCCAAGTGGGAATAAGCTAGTTCAACCAACAAAAGATGAGGCAAAAGAACCAAGGAAAAATCCATTGAAGTGTTGGGGGTGCAGGGAAGAGAATCTGTTAATAGATTGTCCACACCGATAGCAAGATAGCAGAAGTGTGTAAAATTTCCAAGAGGATACCATCGTAAACGATGTGGCTTGGAGTGTACCCTAGATCTACGTAGCCGTGGAAAAAAGGAAATCAAACCACCAAGCCTTATTGGTGGAAACAAAAGGTATAATTTCTAACCGCCCTATTTTTATTTTAATTGCCCCTAATTCTAACCTCAATTATGTTACTCCACAAGTGGTTGAAGCCTACATTTTATAGATTAAACGACATGTCAATTCATGGTTAGTCCAATTAGCCACTGGGGCCAAAAGGAAGGTGATTGATTCTATCGAATTGTGCTAGTTTGAGATGAGTGCCTTGCTCACACAAGCCACATTAAATGTATTTCCTTTGGGATCATGTGACCTACTAATCGACATGGATTGGCTATAGGGAAAAATTGGATTGCTATAAAAAAACATTGGAATACAAAAATGAGGACGAAAGCTTGTATTTGTGAGGTAGATTTGAAATTTGTAATTGAATAAATATATGAGAAAGGGATCCACCTTATACACCACACAAGTGACCAATTCAACAGAGGACATTAATTTGAAGATTGAATATCACCCCATACTACGAGAATAAAATGATGTATTTCCTGCAGAGATAATAAGATTGCCACCCAAGAGGGACGTTGATTTCTTTATAGAACTCACTTTATAAACATTTCCTATATCTAGGACACCCTATTGAATGAGTACACCTGAGTTGGTGGAGTTGAAGTTACAACTAAAAGAATTGTTGGAAAAGTGGTAAATTAGACCTAGTGTGCCACCTTAGGGAGCTCCAATATTGATTGTGAAGAAAAAGGATGGTACCCTTAGGTTGTGTATTAATTATAGACAACTAAGCAAAGAAGCTATTAAAAACAAGTATCCATTTCCTAAGATTGATGATTTCCTTGACTAGTTGAGTAGAACCAAAAGTTTTAAAAAATAAACCTAAGATTGAGGTATCATCAAGTTTGGATCAAGGATGAGGATATCCACAAGACTGCATTCAGGACTATATATGGACACTGTGAGTTCTTAGTGGTGTTGTTTGGGTTGACTAGTGCACCAATCACATTTATGTGTCTTACGAATAATGTTATCAGAAAATACGTTGTGTTAGTTTTTATTGATGACATTCTAGTATACTCGAAGACACTACCCAAATTTTCATGAAGGAAATTTTGAGATTGCATGACATGCCCAATAAGATCATATTTGACCGAGATGCAAAGTTTACCTCAATTTTTGGAAAGCCTTGTTTATAATTTTTGTAACCTAGTTAGCCTTTAGCACAACCTATACCCTTAAACTAATAGAAAAACATAAAGTATGAACATAATATTGGAAGACATGCCTAAGATGTGTGTTATGCACCAACAAGGTGGTGGAAAGATTTTCTGCCTCTATTAGAATTTGCTTACAATAATGGTTATCAGTAGTCATTAAAGATGAGCCCTTTTGAAGCCTTGTATGGAAGGAAGTGCAATATCGCAATTAGTTGGAATAATCCAGTGGATAGAGTCACACTTAAGCTAGATAAGTTAAAGGAAATGGAAAGGAAATAATTAACATAAGGTAGAAACTAAAGGTAGCTCAGGATTGACAAAAGAGTTATAAAGACCAAAATGAAACTCATAAGGAATTTCGAGTAGGAGAGCATATATATCTCTAAAATAAGTTGAAGAGAAGTTTCTTAAAAGTGGGATCATACACCAAGTTAGCACCAAGATATTGTGGACCCTTCCATAACTTAGAGAGAGTGGGGCCAATAGCATAGAAACTTGCCTTGCCTCCCATAGTGAAGGCATATGATGTGTTTCATAATTGCTTAAAATATATATACTTGATGATAATTGTATTATTGATTAGGCTTTGATATAGGTGGAAATTGAGGGAGAATTTTGGCTAGAACCTCAATGTGTACTCAACAAGAGGGATACGACACTCCAAAATCGAGTCATTGTGCAGGTCAAGGTGCAATAGAAGCACATTGGAGTAGATGAAGCAACATGGGAACTGGAGGATGCCATGAAAAAGGCATTACCCATTTTTGTTCTCTACATAGATTCAGTTTTATGGATAGTAAAACAATGAGGACTATTTTTCTTTAAGGGGGAGGGTATTATTACATCTCTTTTTCTAATCCCTGAGTTTTGAAATATAAATAAAAAATGAGAATGTTGGAGGGACAATATGGATGTTTCACCACAATTGTTTAATGTAAATATTCTACTAATCAAATTATAGAATGCTAAAGCTAAAGAGGAGGACCAACCTATATGGATCCCAATATCTTGAAGTATAGCTTGCTCAAGGAAGCCTGTAAGGGGGGTTGCGAAGTTTCCTATATTTCCTTAAATAAATTATTATGACCCTTGATGTTATACTCAAACTATCAATTTCCAAAGAAATTATGAGGGAGATGAGGGATGAGGTATCAAACTTCCCCATGCATGGGCTACGTACCATGTAGTAACTCCTAGTTGAATCTATAGCCAAAGGGGGGACCCCAGGAAACTCTCACATTGAAAAGGTCGCACTTGTGAGGAGGAGATAGACTCTATCCATTATAACCAATTAGAGGTCAATCATTGGGGAGACTATGACTAATTATGGATGTGAATCCTAGTGAACCCACCATGTGTCACCGAGTGGTATTACTAGTGAACCCACCATAAGTAAGCGACTGGTAAGCCTACATTTGGAAATTGGATGACAAAGTTTGAAGAGTGACATGAACAAAGGGAGATCAAATGGTTCACAGGGTTATGGTGACCTATGAGGGAGTCCATGTTTGAAATGTATTATTTGAGGAAACCAATGAGAAATCCCTTAGACTAAGCTAGTTGGATAGAGAAGAACTCGTCAGTTTAGTTATGTTATACAAAAGAAGCATTAAAGAGAGGGAGAATCACCTAGATACCATAGAAAGTGGTGAAGGTATTCCCTTTTGTGCTATGAAGGGCTTTAGTAGCCATATTTGGTTATGTGGATAAGCAAACTCAGTGCTTGAGAGGCAACGCACCTATTTCTTGCTAGTGAAGGAGAATGGCCTTCATACTCCCTACCTTGAGTTAAATCCTTGTTGAATCCCCCTAAGTGAAGCATCCTTTAGAAATTGGATTTGGCTCGGGAGTGACCAACTACAAGAAACTTGCAGTGTAATTGTGCCTATGGTTGGATAAAGATTGGTTGTCCCTTCTTTATTTTCAAACAAATTCAAGTGGAACAAATGCGTGCATTCCTTCCTTGTAAATTAAATGTAAATGTTGTTCAATGCTCCATGTTTGAATACTATGATCGATTCTCTATGTATGTATGCATTGGTAGGTTGAATGTTATTGTATTTTCATGTTGAATATGTGTGATCAATGTGTTGAGTAGTTAACATGGATTGCTTAAATGTCGATATGCATTCCTTTACGAATATGAATCTTATATGCAATGGAAACCTTTCCCTTATCTTGATTATGAACGTTGTGTGTTGTATCAACATATCAAAGGTTTATGGGAATGGACATATCACCGCAAGTGTATTTGGCATATTAGATTTTTGTAGCAATAACCAATATCAACATATAAGAGGTTGTGACCACAATCACATCAGTGTATCGATGTTTTGGCTATTTCGGCTTATCAGAACATTGAAACCCCCAAGGAATCAAACAAGGTTCATTTTAGGGAAAACATTGATATAGCGGGGCTTTGGTATGACAATTAGCTAATGGAAATTAACCAGTGCAGGGGAGACATGTAACCTAGGGCCGCCACATGTGAACCACGTGGCTTGTACAAATGATGATGAGGCAATTAAGGGGTAAATCTTCAAATGTACATAACTTTGTGCCTAGAGCTTAGAATGAGATTAAATTTATATCATTGGAAAGCTCTCAATAATCAAAAGACCACAAAAGTATTAGAAATATGATTTGAGGTGATAGAGAAAAGTGAAAACTTTGATAACCCCATATTCATGATAAACCTTGAAGGTTGGGTTCAATTATGCCCCACAACCCTAATATGACATTATGGGATTAGGGGTGTTATAGAAAAAAACATTGGCTTTGAGTTCCCTACTTTTTCGACTTGTGCATATGCTCTTTAACAATTGGATTTGATTCCCTTGTGTTTGCTTCATCAATTCACAAGGTGTTGATGTGAAGTGGTAATTGTTTTTGTTGCGTGTTTTAGAGAGAGAGAGAGAGAGTATTGTTTTGAGGCAAGGCTCTATGTTTGCTTCTCCAATTCTAAATATGTTTGTGTGGAACTTTTTGGATGCTACAATTTCATTGATGGACCCTCCATTGATATATTGTTCACACCATATCACACTCATGCTTTTTACTTATCAGCTAGCTAAATTTAGTACTAATGGTACAAAAATGAGTATAAACAACACATATTGTGCCTTGTCACCTAGGAAACTAGGACCATGAGAGTGATAGCATATCATTATGTTCATCATACCACAAATAATAATGTTTTCCTTACTAGCTAAAAATTGAAATAATTGGCTTCCTATTCTACTATCAATAGAAAATCCAGGGATACCAAAAATGATGGAGAGGGTAGTTGATACTCCTCTTTTGTAGAGGCCTAGATGATGAAGACAAACTATGCTATATATCCATCCTCTTGCTTCAAGATTTTTCCTTTGCAAATATTCTCTGCAAGATTCTACTCCACTAATATAATATTGGAGGGAGACCCTCTATATGATTGGGAAGGATCAATGTTCTAAATGGGAGAACTATGCAAGTATGTCAGAGCAGCCATTGAATTTTTTTATGTTGAAAATTTGCCTACAAAGAGTGTAAATTTTTTTGTCCATGACATGTAGTTTATCCCATATAGTAATTTGTAAGTCAAACTTCTCCTTAGCAATTGTGCAATGAATGAAATGTTGAGCCAATACAACTCTATAAGCTTAGAAATTTTGGTGTACTTGTTTTGAGAATAACTAGAATCATGAATCCAACCCTTGAATTCTACCTCTAGTTGGTCCTTAGGAAGCCACTACCTTTGCCATTTGGGTTTTTCTCCATATCCTCAAAATATATATTTTTGTTCTTAATGAATTCAAGTTGGAATTCTGAGGTAGTCCTCAATGCATCTCATTGAGCCTAGGTAAGACATCATGGAGTCTTGTTAAGAGGGGAGGATTCAAGAGATAAAAGTGTGCCCAAGTAGGAGTTTATTCTATTGTAAATAGTAAAATATGGGATAAGAGGTATGAGAGGGTATAGTGTAACAAATAATCACCACATGAACACCCAAAATGGAAAAGAAGTAGAAGAACACCACTTGCCAAAGAAGTAGAGGATAAGGCCACCCCATAAATCTAAATCGAGGAAGAGCTAGTAGTGACTAAGAAAACACAATTCTTATGGGTTTTGATATCTTTCCCTTTGTAACCCAACCCATCACAACACAACAAGAATTTTTCCATCCAAAATAGAGATATCCTTGGACTTATGATAGGCCAACATTTGAGGCTAATAAATAGGATGGTGCCCAAGATTAATAACAAAACTATCAAGGATAAAGGGTCCCTACTATGAGTCTCTACCATGCAATGAGAATGAGAAGATCTTACTTCATGAAGGGAAAGAAGTAAAGCTTCATTTATAGAGAGAAAATTTGTAGCTCAACAATCTCAAGAAACACACCAAAACCTCTTTGAATGCATAGAAAACATGCAACCAAAATAAAGCTCATATTACCAATTAGGAGCAACAAAGTAAACCTCATGTTGTGTGAGTTGAACAATACATTCCCAATTCTAGAGCAAGTTATTGTTGCAAATCCTAAAAATTGGTTCCCCTAGCCAACACTTATGTTGAATCACCAAATTGTCACCAAATTGTCACCTTTTTCGCCATTCTAAACACCCGTTTTGAGTCATTTTATTACACTTCGTTGCCCATCAATTACCCATCTTGTTGTGTTTCTTCGTGAATGTGCCACAATAAGCATACACATGTTACAATAGTTAATTATCATTGTTTTCCTTTATATTTTATGGTTTAGAAAGGATTATTATGGGTTTTATTGATGCTAGTTTGTCTAGTGTTGTTCATGTGGCTCTTATGCAATTAATGTAATCAAAATATAGGATTGGCATTTTTGCGCAACTCCAGGGGAAAGTCCACAACATGGGTTTTATTCCTAAGGACGATGACATGGATTTATGTTATTTAATTCACACGTAGGTAGACTCCATAAGGCTCTAGCTCGTGATATACAATTTGGACAACTTGTGTTAGACATAATCATGTAACAAAATTTGGGCACAATTTATAGATAAATGAAGAAGAATATGGAAAATCCACAACATGGGTTTTGTCTATAACGTCCCTAGTTAGGTGATTCATGAGTGGTTTCTCCAAAAAGTTTTTTATTTGAGAGCAACATGTAGTTCTTTTAGGTAGATCTTTCTTGTTGCGACCATTGGTAAACTACATTCCAAACGAAGTGACTGAATCAAACCTATTCTCAATTGACCATATGTTATATGGATTATATGTAATCATATCTTGAGTTTTTCTCCAACCAAGATCTACCAAAAAGAAGTAAACACGATATCTTGTAATATGTCCATAACCTTGAGAGTCCAAATTTGGGGGAATGGATTCTAATTTGCCCCTTGCTTCTTTGTATAAAATGTATGGGTAGACTACAGGAAAATAGTTTGTAGTTATTCATAGGGAGAGATTGGAGTAGAGTACTAGGGAATCTGTCAAAGATTACAAAGAGAGTACCTAGGATTGTTAAATCATTCACCTCTTTGCAATGAAGATATTGCTAATTATTGGAGTTGTTGGTTATGTATTGTTAAGAATTTCTCTTGAATGGAAATATTAATTGTTGGTGTTTACAGATAATGGGTGGATTAATTACTTTTCATATCCTTTCCACAATGCATAATAGTTTAATTTCCTTTCCTTTCAATGCTTGCAATTGTGTGGTTTCACTTCCTACCTTATTTTCACTAATTATAAGTTGTGTGGTTTTGTGTGAAGATGTGAATGGATTTAGGCTCTTGTCCCTTTTCCTTGGTTTGGTGTGCATTTACTTTCTGCATGAGTTATTTACTTTCTACACAAGTGAGTTACTTTCCACGTGAGTGTCTTTAGATAGTTGTGAGTTATCTACATTGGTTTCCATTCTGCAACAATAGGGTAGGAAGACTATGAATTCCTTGAACTCTACACATATAGTGTAGCATCTCAAAGTTTACAAACGTTCTGGTTGGCAATTAATGTTTGAGTGAATGAATTATAGACAATTAAATTCCCCAACATTTTGGCACTATTTATGGGGAGGTGCTAAAAAAGATTAGGGTTTTGATCGTTTTTGTTCCAACAAATTTCATTTGAAGTATAAAAGTTTTATTCCCCCGTGTTCTAATCCATGTGTCGACAGAATTTACTAGCTAGCAAAGAGCTTGTTGAAAGAAAAAATGGTACTTCAAGAAACCTCTCAAATCTTGAAAGTAATCGAAGATCTACCCACATCTCATATGGAGCAACTCTTGACCAAAATCAAAGATCTACTTACATCTCAGGTGGAACGAGCCTTGGTTGAAATAAAAAATATATCTCAGGAAAGAAGAGAAGAGCAATGAACTCATGAGCAACATCAAGAAAAAGAATCTAATGAACAATATCAAGGGGAAGACTTAGGAATTTTCCTTGATCATCCTTGCCAAATTGTAGAAAAAATCAAAGAGTCACGATAAGTCATCAAGGACAATCAGATATTGAAAGTTGAGATATATGAATTTATTTCATTCTTATCATGAGATCCTTTATTCATTTAGGAGTCAACAAGCCACATAAATTCTTATTGCCATTATAAAGGAGGACATGTCAACAATTGTTAGTGTAAATGAGAATGTCTTTCAGATTAATCACATCATTAGGATTTGGTCAACATTTCAAACCAACTAATGTGGTTCATCCTCAAGACAAAGGTGAAAAAATCAATCAATCTTAAAGAATAAATAGTAAGGATGGATCATGGTTAGAGTTCGCCGTTAGGAATTAGTTATTAAATTAATTAGAATAATATTTAGTTATAAACTAGCTGTTAGGAATTAGCAGTTATATATCCATAATTAATTAAATTAATTAAATTATATTAATATTATAAGAATTAATATTATTAATATTTAAATGAAAATTCTTATATTTAATTCTTAGTGTATATATATATATAATATATATATATATATATATATATATATATAATATAATATATATATATATATATATATATATATATATATATATTATATATATTATATATAATTCCTAACAAATAGTTTATAACTAAATATTATTTAAATTATTTAAATAACTAATTCCTAATGGCTAACTCTGACCCTCATACATCCTTACTATTTATTCTTTAGGATTGATTGATTTTTTCACCTTTGTCATGAGGCTGAACCACATTAGTCGGTTTGAAATGTTGACTAAATCCTAATGATGTGATTAATCTGAAAGACATTCTCATTTGCAATATGGATCACAAAAGTCTAAGATCTAATTGCTAGTGTATCGAAGAACCAAGGATACATAGATTACATCGAAGCTTTGTTCCAAACGATTGTCAACACACAACATTCCTCCATGATCCAACATCTTCTGGCACTAGATCAACCAACTCAGTTGCATCCTCATATTTTGGTATTTTTAAAAGCGTATATTCCACATTTGAATATGAGTTCATTTGCAATTATGTTACGCACATGGATTCATTGGACATATTCCTATACTTGAAAAGATGCTTCCTCTTTCAAGTAGAGTAGGATAACGTAAATGAATAAATAAATAAACTAGTAAAAATAAAAATAAGTCTAACTACGAAAACCCAAATACTAACACAGCTAGATAAGGGATTTTCTTGAAGACTAGGTTACCGATTGGCAAAGTTCTCTATAATCTTTGCATCATGTTGTTGATCCTCTACAGTTCTTCAAATTTTTATATATATGCTCATGTTAGCTTATGTGGGAAGCATTAAGGCCCTCCTACTTATGAGTCTTAACCCATCGATGTCGATACATTATATGAGTTTGAGGTTTTAGATTTCTCTTAGTACCTTGAGGCTTGTAAACATTAATGGTAGGTTCTCTCATTGATGACAATGGGAATACATCAATGTCCCCTAATTCCTAGATCTTACAGTTGATTCGACTTCAACACCTTCATTTGCACCTACCAAGATGTATTAAGGTGCCTTGATGCTCACCGACATCAATAGTGAGTTGTCTCGCATTGGTTAACAACATACATTAATGGTTCGCAATCTGATTATCTCTTTCCATGCTTGACTTCAGCACCTCCATTTGCGGAAAGAGTTGTACCACAAGTTCACTCTAGATGAATATTTTGTGAAAAACTCAATAGCAGTTGCAACCTTTAATTTCTACAAATAAGAGAGGAAAACCAATGGTTGGACAGTCAGAGCAACATCAAGTTTAGCCTTCATCCTCTCATAAGCCTCAATAACCATTTTCAAGTGTTATTATTCTACAAGCATTGTTACTTTACAATTGTTGTTACTCGGCAAGTGTTCTTACTCTACAAGTGTTATTACTTGGTATGTGTTGTTACTCTATGAGTGTTTTTACTCCATAGGTGTTGCTACTTTGCAGGTTTTGTTACTCCATAGGTGTTATTACTTTGCAGATGTTGTTACTCCATAAGTGTTTTACTCTACCAGTGTTATTACTTGACTGGTGCTATTTCTCAACAGGTGTTGTTACTTCATCATTTCCAGGTGTTGTGAGAGGATCACCAACAATGTTCCTATTTAAATTTTCCTTGCAAAATGAGGTCTATTAGAAACCTTCATCATTTCAGTCTCAAATCCAAAACAATAGCTAGATTCATATAAACAACAATAACTTAGCCTTTAAACACAACATTTGAAATACAACATTGCTCTATTTTGGATCAACTCAACAACATCTCAGTCTCAAGTTCAGTTTCCCTTCATCAACATGCCTAGTGACATCAAAATGTCGAGGTAAAACGTGAGGTAAAGACCAACATAAAACTTTTTAAAGTGTTGAAAAAACAGGGGATAATGATAAGAGACTATTGTAAGCCTACCATTTCATTTTCTTTCATATTGTATATGTCTTTGAAATATGTTTCAGCCTCCATCTCCTACCATTCCCTTAATCCACTGGTTTGCATCACTCAACAAACAAGATTTAATTCTCTCTCAGCGTTTTCATAAGTTATGTATACTTACAACTTTTATTTCAATCCCCAACATGCATTTTTTCACCATATATTGTGTCTTGCCATTCATCATTAGCAATCATTTGATTAAGGGGTGTCCATGCATGTAAAACTCTTGCTAGGATTTCTAGATTTGCAAATTTGCTCAACTGGCAACCACTCCTCATGTTTGCACTAAGAAATCCTTCATATGAAGCACCAACAGGGAATTCTGTTAAAGGTTGCAAATTGTTAATTTTTTATATGAAAAATGGTTTTGGTTATGAATTCATTGAGTCTATTGAATTAGTTGCTTCTTTAGGAGAAGCATATATTGCTTCTACTTTATCATCATCTAGTGAGTCCTAAGGAGGTATTATCATTGTTGCAAATGGTTGTGGAATCTTGCAAGTCATTACCACTAGCTTGTGGTTTCTTTTATGATGAATTATTAGGATTAGTAGGTTGTACAAAACTGCATCCCTTTGTTATAGAATGGTTATCTAAACACATAGGAGAGTTTGAGGGTCTTTTTATTTTAGATATCAAGTTTGGCCATCTTCAAGTTGAGTTTGATCCCTGTGGCTTCTTTTCACATTGATTCTATAACACCTTGTTTTTTTTCCATGCACATGTTAGGACTATGCATGTTGTCAATCAATCCATCAAAGGTTGTATTGGTATGTGCCTTCCATCTGCAGACATGGTTTTTATTCAGTTTTCTCTATAATGCTGGTAATTCAACCTATTGTGTAT
The DNA here is from genome assembly GCA_000404065.3 of Pinus taeda. Lineage (NCBI taxonomy): Eukaryota > Viridiplantae > Streptophyta > Pinopsida > Pinales > Pinaceae > Pinus > Pinus taeda. Next base: position 34,831 of record APFE030979503.1, read on the forward strand.
AGAGAAAACTTCATATTAGTTCGTCATATCCTATAAAAAAAAATATTAAAATTTTAATCCATTCACCACCCTCAACATTAGATGCAAATGAAATGAAAATAATGAGTTTAATTTTTTTTTTGTTCTTTCGGAAAACAAAGATTCTGGTGTTGAGACAACTTAAGGAGTATATTTAGTTTTTTTTGCCATTGGAATTGATCCATATGAAGTGATTATTATTGCAATAAAGAATTTTGAGAAATGTTACAGTGGAAGGTGCAAAACTTCATGCCAAAGAGCAAGGAAATCATTCATTCTCTTCCTTTGTTTAAGGGAATAATTAATCCCTTTGAGGTTGCAATGTTCAGTGGTAAGATCGATTGGTTGTTTTGAAAGAAATAGGTATGAGGAGATGACAAATTGATAATTGTTTGTATTCCTGTTAGAAGTATATATGTACATTATGACTTGTGCAGAGACTCTTGTGTGAAAATTGACAACAATTGCAACATAAAATCTTCGAGCAACAACTCGTAGCCTTATAATAGTTGTGTAATTTTCAAGCTTGCTAGTGATGAAAATAGCCTTTTATGAAATCATGAGAAAAATATAGGGGAAGGCAATTGAAGCTAGTCCTTGGGTAACCTTTGGTGGTAACATTATAGAATGTGCAAGGCTTTTAGCATTTGCAAATGGACCTCTATGTGTAGGATTGGCAGTGGTGGAATTATGAGCATGTGCTAGATATAGGAGATGGAACATGGGTAAGTGTAGGTGGGTTGACTCTCATGTTAACAACTCTACCTCATTTGCACGAGGACATGCAAAAGTGCAGGTGTGGGGGAGAATGCTTGCAAAATATGGATTGTGCTCCTGTTCTAGCTAAGTGTGTTGAAAACAAATCTAAGTGAAGAAGGTTTTAAAGCAAGTTAGAGTTCCAACTTAGGTTGCCAGGGACAAGAAAAATACTTTAGGTAATTTCTCACTCATTCACATTGTAAATGCATAAGTTGATTCGGGGATATCTTCCAAACCGTGCACGGGATGGCTTTGAAATTTGGGGGAGGGAAGCATTAAGGTAAGAGGAACAAACCTACAAAGTTTCAAGAAAAACCAGTTTATCATTTTTTTTAAAACTAAGCATAATCACCTACAATCATTTTGCTTATATCTCGAGATATGTGCATCAGATGGCTCTGGTTTTTAGTATGGAGAAGGATTAAAATAACAAAAACTCACTCACAAAATATCATTGAAATCTAATTTTTGCTTTGTGAGAAATTGGTTAATGAAGTTTGTTGCTACACATGTAACAGTTTGATGCTACATGTGTTACAGTTTGCTGCAACTCTTGTAGAAGCTTATTTGTTATATCTCAGATTATGCAACTAATTGTATACTTACACAAATCCAAGGGAAATTCCACAACATATATTTATGGTGTTTAATTCATGCCCAAGTCGACTCCATAAGGCTCCAATTCATGATCTACAGTTCGGACAACTCGTGTTAGGTGGTATCAAGTAACAAACTTTGGCCATGATTTCTAAAGAAGCAAAGGGGAATATGGAAAATCTGAACATGGGTTTTGTCCAAAACATCCCTAGTTAGGTGATTCATGATCGATTTCTCTAAACATGTGTTATTTGAGAGATACATGTGGTTCTTTTAGGAAAACCTTTCTTCTTGCAACCATTGGAAAACTATAATCCAAACAAAGTAACCATTTAGCAAATGAACTGAATCAAACCTATTCTTAATTGATTGTGTGTCAGATGGATTATATGTAATCATATTTTGAGTCTTTCTCCAACCAAGATTTACCAAAAACAAGTAAACACGATATTTTGTAATATATCCATAACCTTGACAATCCAGATTTGGGGGAATTGGTTCCAAGTCGACCCTTGCTTCTTTGTAAAAAATATATGGGCAAAACAGAGGAGAATAGTAAGTCGTTAATCAAAGAGATAGGTTGGATTAGAGTAGTAGGAAGGTTGAAAAAGATTGCAAAGAGAGTAGCTAGGATTGCTAGATCATTAACATAAATGTGGTGAATAGATTGTTGATAATTGGAGTTACTCGTTATGTATTGTTAACAAATTTTCTTGAATTGAAGTATTAATTGCTGGTGTTTACATATAATAGGTGGATTGATTACATTTCCTTTCCTTTTCGTAATGCATAATAGTTTAGTCTCATTTCTTGGCAATGCTTATATTTGTGTGGTTTTACTTCCTGCCTTATTTTCATTACTTATAAGTTGTGTGGTTTTGTGTGAAGAGTGAGCAGATTTAGGCTCTTATCCCTTTTCCTTGGTTTGGTATGCATTTACTTTCTACGTGAGTGATTTAATTTTCACACGAGTGTCCTTGGATAGTTGTGAGTTGCTTGCTTTGGTTTCCATTTTGTAACAATAGGATAGGAAGACTATAAATGCCTTGAAATCCACACAGATAGTGTAGCATCTTGAAGTTTACGAACATCCCGGTTGACAGTTAATGTTTGAGTGAATGAATTGTTTTTAATAGACAAACAAATTCCCCAACGACTTGCATCAACTATAAAACCTTCATGACCAACACATTCAATTGTTGAAAAACTAACCATTGCTCTTCCTTCATCATTCACATAATTGCCATCCAAAATCATTTTCCCAATCATAAAACCTTCAATACCTTCATAGTACAAACCACACAACATTGATGGGGTTATGGAGTGTCATTTATCATGGCCCCTCTCAACCTTGTGGGACAGACAATCTCTACTACTAATGTCACCCAATCCCATATTTGTCATGGTCATGTTATTGTTTCCAAGAATAGTTATTATTATTACATTTCCTACCCAGTTAAGGGGTGTTTATGTAATTTTTTATTTGGCCAAATTTTTCTTACCACAATTTTTCGAGGTGGATATTAAGCAAGGATATCGGAATGTAATCTTTACCTGGACAAACACATGTTTAGTCAACTTTGAATTTATTTTCCCTGGCCAAAAACAAGGGAGGATGTTGGTATATTGTTGGTTAAGTTATTCTCATTGGTCCCCTAATGGTCATTAATGTCATTTATGGCTTACCTTCAACAAATGATGATAGTTCACATTAGTGGTAAATAATGGGTCTTTGTGATCTCATGTTTTATGGCTCTGTAAAAAAAAAAATTAAACCTAATTGTTTATATTTGAGCCTTTGTCTCATTTGTAATAATTGTCTCAACTATCATAATGTGATTCACCATTTTATCTAGGATTGAGGATCCTTCCCATATCTTGTGTCATGGATTGTTCATATGATCATTTAAGTGAGGAATTTAATTTCTTGATGGTTGTAGCATTATAATTAACATTACTTTTCCCATATACCTCTAATTGGATTTGCTCTGGTGTCTTTGTACCTATTATTTCCATATCTTTATCCACCCACTTAGGGCCCTGCATAGCCCTAGATTTGTAAAAAATTAAGCCATTGTCGACATAAAAATTTCCTTTCACAAGAAACAAGCACTTATGCCAGGGAACAACACATTCCTAGGCATCTTGAAGACTTTTGGGGTTGCTCCAAAAGTGTTTTCAGCTTGCTGGGAGGCTATTTTGTCTCTTAGCCCCTTAGTAATGCTTCATGGACATATGGGCAGTTTAGTTTGGGTGGATGCTCGACCTTGGTTAGATTGTTGGCATGGTTCCCTTACCTAGGAAGTTGTCACATGATCGATAGTTGAATAACCCATTATGTGAACACAATGTTGAAGACTTAACCAAAGGAGGTGCCTAATTAAGCAAAGGAGTATTGGGCACTTACCTTAGGACCATGTGATAACTCATTTAGATTGGTGTTGGCGGGCAAAGTTCCCTAAGGCAAGGGTTGAAAGCCTCAACAGAGTAGGATAAGATATTCGACAAAGAACACTCAATCAAGCATGCCAAACATTCAAACTATCAAAGTTGGATTTGGAGACATACCTGAAGGTCCTACGTTTGAAGATGTTCTCATAAGGTCCAAACCCTTTTGCTTCCTCCAAGATGTGAAGACCTGCAAATCAATCACAAAATAATATATATAATAGATAGTTCAATGTGCATACATAAGAATATGTTAGATCATCATATATAAACATTGAAAATATCATTCATAAGATGACAACATATATTGGGAACAAGACATGAGCTTCTTTATTAATTAACAACAATAAGTATATGATAGATACAACTTGATCCAGGCTAAAGGCACTGATAAAGCCTTCCTCCGGATCTGTCCAGCTAGAGCCATGAAGACAACCTCTCTAATAAGTGCAGGAAGGCGCTAGATAAGGATGTTGAGCATCTCTGCAAAGGAAATTGGGAGTGCAAGAGGCACGAGAAAATAAGACTTGATCTAGGAGAAAACGATTATGATGTCGATATCCTTCTTCTAATGTTAATTAGGCCTACACAAGGGGTGAATATATACCATCTCAAATTGGTTATTTCAGTTTGGCCACGGGCTCCTGTCAGCGGGCTCTCGGTAAAACTCGTAAACCCTACCCAAAAAATAGCATTTTATTTTATTTTTTCATATTTAAAAATGTATACATGGGTATAGTGTTATGGGACTTGCATATCTATGCGTTTTTGTATGGGTAGAGTCATGTATGGATTTTTAAATATTGTTTTTTAGTATAAAGTCAAGTTTGCATGGGAAAAGGGACCGCCCAGGGCCATAAAAGAGCATTAGGTCTACATGAGTATTAAATGATGATATAATAGATGTCCCCTAATATATGAGGTCAGAGGGGAACATGATGGACAAAATATATTCATTATAGAGAGAGGAGTCATCTAAAAACCTAGGAGGAGATCACTAGATTCCAGGCCATCAAATACATGTGGTAGGAGTCATAAAGAAAACCCATGTATGAGGTGGTCATACCCATGTGTTACACAGTATTTTATCACACCTCATGCACTTCCTTGTATCATACCTCGAAGTGCCCGAAACTTGGAAATCATGCAGTGTACCCATCCTGATATGCAGCTCATATCCTCCCTGAAACACTGATGGAAACATGCCTTGAACCTTCCTTGAAAAAGCAAGCTCTAAAACCCTAATTTCAGGACCAATGCGACCTTGACACTCGAAACTAGCATTGATCGCTAGTTACACTATAGTAGCCTTGCGATGCCAGCGTGCTTTTTGCTTGGATACCCGCATTGATCCCTAAAAGACAAGTTTTCCCAAAGAGGACAAGAAGCTTTGTGATCTATAGGCTTCCAGAATGATGAGCTGGAGGTTGTTTGGAGAGGATGTGGTTGAATTCTACCAATATTTCACTTCGATCTTATCCCTATGAGCTACCTCCTTGAGATGAGGGTCTTCTCCTATCTTTGGAGAGATCCCAACTCCCTTTCACTGCCTATATATTCATCCTCTCTCATTCCCAAATGGTTGGTCTTTGGCTATTTGCACCCTTATGCCGAGATAGTGCCTACATGCTACTCATTTGGCTTGGAGAAGGAGTGCTTGGAGAGCTTGAGCTTGGACTAGGACATTCACTCAAGGAGAGCTTATTGACATCAAGGCTTGGTTGTATGCTTCCTCCTTTATTTCATTAATATATACAATTGTTGGTTCATTTTCCATAAATGTTTGTGTTAATGCATCATTTATCTTAGTGCTCCTTGATCTGTTAAGTGGATTACTTTCGATTATGCTTGTTGTACTTGTATGCTTTGTTGTGTCTTTGATCTCTTGTGCAGGTATCCAAACACTGTGAGCAATAGCACTGAGCTTGAGGCACAAGTGATTCAAGGTCTTCAACAAAGGAGTACATTACAACATCAAAACGAGGTAGGCCATCTTCCACTTCTCTCATTTCGATTGTAATTTAGGAAAGTGTCCTTGTAGATTGTCACGTAGGTTGTTAGTCCCACTCATTGGGCTAGAGGAATCGTCCCTGTCCACAGAGAGGATTTTCCTAGACAACAAAATGACGACTCCGTTGGGGAAGCTATAACCCTTTCCATCCATTTCTTCAATCTAATCCTTTGATTAGTTTGACCAACCGTCCAGTTCTCAATTAGATTGAGTCAGCATAGGTCTGCACAATTACTAATTACTCCCTTAAAGTGCCAAGTCTAGATTGTTTTTGGAATCTTTTTTGTTTTTCCCATATTCCTTGCTCAACGCGAGTTTTATCAGTGACAGTCGCGCTGCAACGCCTACTTTTACCTGTACAATCACGCTGAAAATTAACACTACATTTGATATATAAAGTAGTGCTGATGACCCCGACCAGCACGGGTTTTACTATGAAAAATAGCGTTGATAACCCAAATAACATGAGTTTTGCTCTATAAAGTAGTGTTGATCCTTTAATGTGATAATTTTTAAGGTTTCTACCTTAGAATCCAGTGTGTCTTCGCACCTAAGGTCTTTTCCCATCTTGTATGCTTGGATTTGTCAGTTCTTTGATTGATTGTCTTGATTAATTTCCAAAATTTGTGTCATTGGCTTCGAAGTGAAATTTGACTGAGTTCTAGGGATCTTAGTCAATTGGTCACCGTTTGCTGCTTGTTGGTGTCATTGAGATGTTGATTTTGTTGATTGATTGAGTGTTGTTTTCTGTGGAAATTATTGAAAACATCATTTTGCATTTGTTTTAGCCTATCTTTCAAAATTTATTTTTCGTGAAAATGTATTAGATTAGTTGCATTGAAAAGTTATTTTTTGAGATTCAACATTGAAAATAGTTCACATTTTCAGTGATTGAAAGCTAAAGACTCTATTAGGTGCATCAAATCATTCAAAATGAAAAGAAAAGCATAACTCATATAAGTGCATCATAGTAAAGTTAAAATTATTTTGCTTTCAAAGAGTCGCATTTAGGATACTGAAAAGTGAAAATCTTTTTTACTTTTGGCATTGCATTTGGAAGATGAAAGTGAAAGTTAGTGGAAGACATGTTGTTTGAGGCATTTTGTTTGATGCATTATTCATTGAGTTTATTCCCTTGGTTAGTTTAGCTTTCATTGAAGTGGAAATTTTTCCTTTTCTCATATAGTTGCATCTTAGGGATTCAGGTTACATCGTTTTGAGCTCAAAACTTAAACATAATTGAAGATAAACATTAAAATTTAACTCAATTAACCTAAGAAGCATTTGGAACTTAACGCAAATATGTAGAGGTCTAGGCTAGAGATGTGTTTTGGTGCCTTTAAACATAGCAATTATCTAAGATATGGAAGGGTCCACAACATCTTGGTGCTAACTTGGTGTATGATCCCACTTTTATAAGGTAAGGAATACATAAATTATGGTGGAAATTAACTTGTATTATATATGCTTATTTACACGTGAATCCTATTTATTTTGGTGAAAAATGATTTGCTTAAACTAGAATAACCATAAATTAAATGTCTTGCCTCGAGGCTATTGGGTACAAGAGGTTGCCAATCATTTATCTGAACATTGTTTGATTTACCTCTAGTGACTCACCATCTTTGCTTAGTTTTCATCCAATGACCATAAGAGCACTAACACAGGAACATTATTCCATCCCAAATTTCTTCAAATTTCTTTGAGGTATTTGCCTTGAGAAATGAATATACTTTTTGCTAATTAATTAATCTGTAAACAAAGGAAAAAGGAGAATTATTCAAGCACATACATCTCAAATTCAACTTCCATTAGTTGCAAATTTTTGGCTAAGTAAATCCGCATCACTAGAAAAAATGATGCCACCAACATAAACAACAATAACTACAAGATTATCATTTTTAGATTTGATATATGTTACTGTCAATTGTCCCTCTTTTGAAGTCTTGTTGTTGTAGGTGTTTGTCTAACTTTGAATACCATGCCCTCGGTGGTTGTTTTATTCCATGCAATCTATTTTTCGGATTACACACTACCTAAGGATTATCTCACAAATAAAAACCTTCATATTGTTCTATATAATCCTCTTCTTTAAGCTCACCATTCATGAATGTTGATTTACAGTCATATGATAAACTTTGAAATTATCGTGACAAGCAAATGTTAGAAACATTGTAATTGATTCTAATCCTGGGAGACAAAGGTAACTATGGGATTGTACAATAACATATTGTGTTGATCATGGAAAAATATGGAAGGGGGCATTATAAGACGTTCACACACAAGAGTAATTTCATTTATTCACTCATAAAGAGAGACACCCACAAAGGGAAGAGACACATGGGTGCTCGACTAGTGAAATTCGTGAGTAAAATGTTTCCAATCTTGAGTGGAATGATGGTTGAACAATTCTAGGTGATTAGTCTATGTTTTGGGTGTTGAAATATGCCCATAAAAGTGCCAATCATGGATTGGAATGTTACTAGTGTATTTTGGGATCTAAGAACAAATTATACCTACCAAGCACTTTCAAATGAGTTATGGACTTTAGCTAGGTAGAGTGCCTTGCGATTTGATATGAGTTGGTCGAGCAAGGCAAGCAAGAAGTGGGAAAATCATCGAGGGACTATAAATTCGTGAAGGGATTCCTTTTTTAACTTTGATAACCAAGCCAAGAGGCGTTTGGAGATTTCAAATTGCCATACTTAATTGGGAATGGAGATCCATGACTTTATCATATGTGTGAAGAAGAATTTCCTTCACCTTGCCCATTTACCAATACATTATCAATCTTCCTCTTGCAGTATCATCATCTAGCTAGGGGGTGGACAACTATAGAGAGCTGATGTGCAACTTAGCCTATGATTGGGTGGAAAACGCTCCTTCCTAGATCAATTTCCACCTTGAAATTTCAGCATTGTGTTTCCTTCTTCATTTGTTTATTGTTCATTTGGCTACATGATTATGGCATAGATATACATATTTATGCAAAGATTTGCATTTATGTTTTAGTGTGATATGTTTTAGCACAAATGCATATTACCTCAAGTTTACAAGAACTTTTGGAAATAAATTGATGTCTTATTTAGGCACAAAGACTTTCTTAAATATTTTGTGGGTAGTAACCTCTCGTAAGTCTACACATTTACATACTACCCCTAACTATTTTTGTGGTAAGGAATGCATAAATTATGGTGGATATTAACTTATATTTATTTTTGTGCAAAATGAGCAGCCATATAAATTAAATCACTAGTAGCCAATAGGCATTAATCCATGATAAACATCAAAACACTTAATGCTACATCTCACATTATCAAGATTTTAAAAATTCATAAAAATTAACTAAATTATAACATTATTTTAAATCATTGTTATTATTATTATTAATCAAAAAAAATTAAATATGAGTTAAACATATATACATTAAAACAAACATGTAAGAAGATTCTCAACCATGGAGATTCACCTACCCTTAACTGTGGAAATTCTTAACATTGTTACAATACCATGGCTTATCAATACAAACCATGACTCATTTCATATCACACTTGTTCATATAACATTTTTTTTAATTAATCAATTTAATTAAAATGGTAGAAATGACATATCTACTTTTGAAATAAATCTCAATTTTTGATTTGTGACTATGACTGAAAATATTCTAGAATATTCCATGGAAGTTAATTCTCTACCATCCACCAAATAATTATTGATAATTATTATCACCATAATTATGGTGGACAATAACTTACCATAAATATGTATATATACACGAGTATCAATAATATTTGATTTTTCCTTGTTAGTAAATGTTGGTAAGAATGTTGTTTTACTAAAGTGAATGTTGTGAATGCAATAATCCATTCAAGCCAAATTTCCTTAGATGCATGAAGTATGGGAGAATATTTATATGCATATGATCTTTTACATTCACAATTTTTCCATATATGAAGGAGAAGGGAGTTTTTGGGCATGAATTTTTGCCCAACCAATGATCTTTTGGAAATGGATCGAGAGCTTGCTCTCATAAATTTGATTAAGTTATGATCCCTTCTCATGTTTGCCTTACTAGCAATTGGGATAACTCTCTAGGTTTTACCATGTAAACATGTCAAATTTAGTGGATGAGCTCATCACAAGTCAACATGAGTTTGACTCCATCAAAAGTAGCTACAAATGTGAGGAGGCTTCACTGGCCATTGATGAAATATTTTGGGTTGCACTATGGGAACTTGTGGAATTTCACTAGATGAATCTCTCAACACCTTAAATTTAGTTGGTGGATTTTTCGAGCACACGAATTTATTTGAACATTGGGTTTAATTTTATTTGAATAAGGTGAAACATAAATATTTACATGGATTTATAAATTAAAGTTTTATTCCCACTAATGGAAAGAGGTAAGATTAATTACCCGGATGGGGGTGCCACCTTGCCCGATGGAGGCCATGTGCCTGCCACGAGTAATGCTCTGCGAGATGACGACTCGGAGCAGAGAAATGAAGAGCCTTAAACCAGCATTGAATGGCATTCAATGCCATTTACTCCACGCACCATTCCGAGGACTTTACAAGCGGATGGGCAAAATGTTCAGGCGAGATATTTTGGAGAAGGATTGCCTGTCGGAACAGGCGCGAAGCAACAAGCCAATTTGGCAAGAGACGGGTTGCCTGGAGAGGAAGACGGAGAGTGCCGGGGTGGGCAAACTTGTGCACATACCCAGGCTCAGTGCAGGGAATAATTACTCAAGGCATCGAAGGCAGTGGAAGGCAGGGGTTAACTAGGTGAATTGTCACTTCTTGACATTGTCCATAACAGAAGAAATTCAATCTCAATTCTGCAAGGCGAGTGCGAACAAGGCAACGCAGGAAGCTACGAGTAAGCTGCTACAAGTTCAGGAACATCACATGTTTAAGATGGCACCCCGGGAACGTGCCAGGTCTCGAAGAGGGAGGAATCATGGACAAAGGGGGCATTCTGGAGGGAGAGGAGCTCCTAGCCCGCAGCGTGTCTCCCCAATTGCTTATGCCTCGCCAGGTTCGCCTGGGTCTGAGGATTCGGGGAATGACATAAGTAACACAGTTCAGACAATCAAATTCAAATACCATCGTCGAACTCATCGGCCTGTTGTCTCAGCGCTGATCACAGTAGTTTTTGCTGAAGAAGACGAAGAGGACGGAAGCGGGAGCGAGGCTTTCAAGGAACAGGAGCCCAGTTCGCACACCTCATCTCAAAGCAGGGGTAAGGAGGACAGTTCTTACCTCCCTTCCTCTCAGAGCAGGCTTGAAGAGGAGAGCACGGGCGTTCAATCGGCAGAGCAGGACGAGGTTCTTCGAGAAATTAGCAGTATAATGGACATGGATATTACCAATTGGGCTCAGAATTCGGCAGCGCAGCCTCAGGCAATGGAAAACCCAATGAAGGGCAAGGAGCCAGCCCGCATTTTTGGCTGCAGACTCTATCCAAAGCTGCCTCTGGGAATACAGAGGATTGAGGACATTCCAGAAGGCATGGAGGTGATCTGCGAGCCCGATCCGGAACGGGAAGCAACAGAATGGGAGGCTGAGCAACGGGCGGCAAAGGACAAAGCGGAAAGTTCCAAGAATGCACCGGATTCTCCAGGCAAGACGGGTAAGGTTTAAAACCCAGGATTGGGGATTTTGCCTTAGATTTTGCTCTGTTTTTTTTTCAAAAACCATGTTCAGGAGAAGCGCACTATGATCCTCCACCATGATGACGTGGTACGCGGTCAGCTACCTCTATAGACACGCAGGCACACATGCTCTGCCGTTTTTTATTACAATTCTAATTTTGATAAATTTCCGAGCTGTAATGTATTATTCTCTAGTCTGGAAATGTCTCTCATGTAATTATCAGATACTGTTTGGAACAGCTCAAATGCTGCTATCAGGTCCCCCCCTTATGTGCAGGACAGATTTTGTATGGAAACACTTGACAGAGAGCTGTATAACTGCTCTCAGAGGCCTCGGCCTCTTGTAAATATTTTTTCTATTTTCTTAATATAAGTAGTTTAGTATTTGCCCAAAAAAAAAAAAAAGAAAAAAAAAAAGAGGTAAGATTAATTAATTGGAGCTAGTTAATGACATGGTGGGGTTAGATGGCCTTGGTGCTGACTCAACACCCCAGTTGGTGTGACACATGGACTCGGGTGCCACATCATTCGCTACGAGGCAATTTTTCAATAACATTAACATGGCATCAAGGATAAACATCTTCAAATGATCACATCTCATTGATATATACTTGGATTTTAATAAAATTTATATCATTCAAAAGTTCTCAACAAGTAGAAGGTGACAACGATCTTAGATCGAGTTTCAATTTGAATAAGAAAGATGAAAATTTTGATAACCCATACCCTCAATATAGAGAGGATTGGGTTACATTTAGCTTCCCTCACCCACTTGTATACATAAGGAATGAGATAACTCTTATATTCATTTATTATCATTGTAGTCTTCTTTGTACTTGTACTGGAGATTTTAGGGTTCACGAGGAAACCTTAGGAGCTAGAAATTAGGGTTTTTGAGGAAACCTTAAGAGTTAGACATCAAGTTTCATGAGGAAATCTTAGGAGAAGATAGTGGGAGGGGGGTGGGGAGATGTCTTGGATGTTATTGGAGAGATTACTCTTGTGTGATGCCAATGTTTTTTCTTGTGATGATCAGGGTTTATGTTATGCACACAAGCCTAAGAGAAGAACATGATGTTGAAGATGATGATTGTTCTTGTGGCTCTTGTTATAGAACTATGCTTTATATCCTAGTAGAACACATGGAGAATGGGTGACTAACTCTTTACATGATTTTGAAGTCTTGCTCACTTGGGATGCAAGGCCAGGGCATGATCATAGAGTTCTTGTATTCAACATGATAATAGAGTTCTTGTATTCTTTATGAGCCATCGAGGTCTTGGTGTTTGTGACAATGGAAGAATGTAAGACCTATAGTTGAGGATTCAAACCTTATAGCAAACATATAGATTTGGAGGAGAGCATTATAATTGTTTTTCCATGTACTTCTGTGTTGTAATATGGCCAAGGGTTTGTAAACCCCAAGGACGATTATGCTAGTGTGGAGAATTTGTGATGCAAGCTTGTTGTTGAAGCCAAAAAGGACTTGTTGGTGTTTATACTTGCTCTTTATAGATCTTGGGTAGTGAATATGAATTTCATGATTTCCCAAACTAGGATTTTTGAGAGCTTGAAACATTATACCAGCTTTGAGATAAAGTTGTGGCATGTACATGTGTTTCATTCTTATACATATATATGAAGTTTCAAGTTATTTAATACTCATGTAATTACATATGTGATTTTTAGCTTTCATTTTGTTCTTGATTGGGTAAATTTCTAGCATTTATTGTTCATGCTAATTTGATATATTTAAGGGCTAAAACTATTGAGTAATTTGCCAAACATATTGAAGATAATAGGGTAGGTTTACTCTTGCAAATCCACAGTAATTAAAGCGGTTTAATATCTAGCTTATGTTTGGAAAATTGTGCCTTAAGGGTTGGCATATGTTTGACATTTTCTTGGTTGTGTTTCCTAATGTATTGGTTAAAGTGAGATGTAATATTATCCATTGTTGTTTTTACAAGTTAATAAATTAGATCAACATGCTAGTTAATGTGAGATGCAAAATTGTCTATTATTGTTACTACAAGTTAATAATTTGGCTAAAGTTCACAAGGATTTAATTCAAGAAACCGTGAGTTTGAAGTGGAGTTCATGTTTTGTAATAAAGGTCATGCACACAATTTTTTTAACACATCTAAACTAGAATAACATTCCCCACATGTCAATGATAGAGTGTTTGGAGAGGAACACATCTTCAAGGCCATAATGAACAAAGATCAATTGCAGTAACAAACCCTCAACTACAATGAAGCATTACAATGACAAGTTATTGACTATGACAAGAAATTAGTTAGAACTAGAGTTATTAGAAGATAATACAAATAACATGCAAATGGTAATGTCCATGTAAATACAAACACAAGCCACAAGTCCCATGTTAGTGAAGACAAGCAGTGTACTATAAAAAACCACAAAGTTGCCATCAATAAGAAAACCATGAAGTAGGATGAGAGAAGACACATCTAGTGTAACTTTAAAGCATAAAGCAAAAAACATGAAAACAATCCACCACAAGAGAAAACCTTACCTTTGGAGAAAGTGAGGTCTGAACATTGCTAAATAAGAACAATGGTTATAGAATTGAGGCTTCTGCGATCCATCACAGTTTATAAAAATCTTTTGCCGATAATCACATCAAAATTCATTTGTTGACACATTTCGAACCAACAAGTGTGGTTCGTCGTCAGGACAAGATGGAGAACCAGATCGTAGCAATAGATTAAATAGAGAGACCCCTCATTCAAATGGCTAGAAAGCATCAACTAATTCAGACCACAAGAAACAACTACAATTGACTGGATTAGAGTTGACTTTGACTGGATCAAGGGTTGGGGAAGTTTACTAATTAATTAATTAGTTAGATTTAATTATTTTGATTGAATTTCATATGTAACTAAATATATCCCTTAAAAACAATAAAAATAAATAGATGAATGAATAAATTCAATTTCAAACTAAATTATATGTCAAAACTTTTGTTATGGGATTAAAGTTTATTGGTTAAATAATTAGTTAGTTGAATTTAATGGGTTAACTTGTTTCCCGCATATATTAATTTAAATTGATATGCATTATCTTCTTATCAATGGTTGGAGAAGTTTAATAGATTAGTTAGTTATGTTTAGAGAATAATTTCGGCAAAATCACATAAAAAATCCTTTGTCGACGCGTTTCGAACCAACCAGTGTGGTTCATCGTCAGGACAAGTTGAATATCCAATCTGAGCGATGTATTAAATAGGGACAACAGGCCATTCCAACAGCTAAAATTGACTGAGTAACGGTTAACCGGGCCTCTAACAGCTAGGTTTGACCAGGCCACGGGCGGAGGGATCTAAATTTATTTAATTATTTTATTTATCTATTTATTTATAATTATATACCATATTATGTATATTGTTTATTAATGTAAATATGATTATTACTAATATTAATATATTTATTTTCCATTACGCTTATATAATATTAATATTATTAATTATTTATTTAAATAATTAGAATGGTAAATATCATATATTATTTTTAAATCAAGAACTTAATTTAATTATTATTTTATTAATATATTTATCTATTCTTTAATATATATTATACCTATTTTTTTTATCTTTTTAATATTATTAATAATATCAATATTTACCCTTATATAGGATGAGATAATTTATTAGAATAAATAAATGGTAATATTTCTATATCTACCCATAACTAATAAATATTTAAAATTAATATAATATAAAATAAATAATATTATTTATCTCTACTATTAAAGTAAATATTATTATTACAATATATTTATCTACCATTACCCTTATATAATAATTATTATTTATTTAATAAAGCTCTAATGGTTAATCTCATTCTTATATACCCATTATTTTTAAATTTAGAACTTAATTCCATTATTATTTTATTAATATATTTATTTAATTTATCTATTCTTAATATTATTAAATCTTTATTAATATAATTCCTTAATGCAAACATTTTTTATCATATTTACCTAATATATTATTAACATTTCCATCTATTAGATGGAGTATTACTTATAGAATAAAATGGTAAATATTCTTATTAAAAAAAATTAAAAATCTAGAACTTTATTATTTTATTAATCTATTTATTTATTCTTTAATATATACTTACCACTCACAAGATTGTCAGGATTCTGAAGAAGCACAATGTTCCCGCAACATTTAGACCTCTTAATACCATCCGTGGCTCCCTTAGGTCTGTGAAAGATCTTATCGACCCTAAAGACATGAAGGGCGTCTATGTCATTCCATGTTCCTGTGGGACACCATACATTGGTGAGACCGGTCGCTCTATCAATCAAAGGATTAACGAGCATTTGGCAGACTTAAGGCATGGAAGGGCCAAGTCCTCGACCCTTGCAGAGCATGCCGAGAAGACTAAACATCATGTCTGTATTGAAGAGGCTCGCGTCATTGCAAAGGTTGCGCAGTTTCACCATCGGAAGTTTAAAGAGGCCCTGGAGATTGAAAAAAGGCCTAGAAATCTTAATAGGGATGACGGTTGGAAGATTAGCAGTTGCTGGATCCCAGCCCTGTCTTTCTAGCCTCCTCATTCCTTCTTCTCTTTGGTTTCATGGTTTCCTTTATCCTCCCTTTTCCGGTTAGATAATTAATTATGAGGGTCTCTTTTGAACCCCTTTCCTAGAAAGTGTAATTATCCTTATGATGTAGTATAGCGTAAGCTTTTTAAATAATATTCCTTAAAATAAAATTATTCTGAGATTATGAGCTAGCAATATGAGCCATATGTTACTATTAACAATAGGATTATTTACTACTATTTCTTAACAAGATGATGGTAGTGTATAGTTTGATGAGTGTATCATGATAGTAATATTAACATCGATAT
>APFE030979504.1:4558-20259 GCA_000404065.3 Pinus taeda
CTTGTAACCTCTGCTCAGCTTGCAAGGAACTCAGTCCTATGTAAGATAAACTCAACCCTAACTCAAATTTTGGACTACCATTAACACCTATGCATCACCTCAGGGAACCCATCCCTCACATCACCATCATATAAGCTCCCAAACTCAGCATAAGGTTATCCTAATCTCCTTCGCTCCATTCCATATGAGCTCCACCCTTACTTAGCTAGCATTACACCCTCACCGCCTCATGCACAAAATATTAACTGAGTCTCGACAACATATATTGGAAGCACGAATATTTCATACCCTAATCATAGAGATTCTCCACAGAGCAAATACAAAACATTTTGTCCTTGAACAGAGAACCATGCACAAACTTTCAACCAACTTCCCTCCTCTTGACATGTACCAAAACATGAGACAATACAAAACCAATACACGTCCTCCTTCTCCTATCTAGCTCGACTCCTGAGGTTAGCGACTACTTTGGCTTGTCTTTGCTTGAGAAGATATGCTCTTGTGACGTATCAAACGATCTTAACCTCACCTCTATTTATATGAAGTGGTGTCCCTTTCCACCAAGGGTCATAACTTATGTTCAAGTCGACCTAAGCAAAACTTGAGGCAAAAGACCATTTTCCATAGAAATAAAATTATTTTATTTGACTTTGACCCACATCATTGAAGCCCTAAGTGCCCCTTAGACCTTCAAATGTGCCCCTCATGCTTCCAATGAATAAACGATCAATTTTCACATTGGTCTTGCTCCCACAACTTTGGGTACAAAACCCACCACTTGGGTACATTACCCACGAAGCTCCATTTTCATGGGTCATCTCCACACAAGCCCAATACCCCAGGGGTTGTGGGAGTACCTCCCAAGCTACACATTTCAACACTCCCTCTTAGCGAGGGAGGCACTTCCACTGCTTAGAAGTATCTCGTCATCATCAGCGACACTAGCCCAATCTCTGGTGTCCACCACTACGGCAACCATATAAGATGAACCACACTATATTCTTGCTAGTGTCCTTGCCTCGATATCATCAAAACTTGATGATTCAAACTTCCATAGGGCAGTTGACAATCCTTCGCAATCTCCCTTTGAAACTAGCATCCCTCTAAGTCTATAAAACCTTCATTGGCTCACCCTACTACCGAACTTGTATTCTTCCGAAGTCAATCTGAGTTGTGGTCAAACACTGGGTATAATCACTTTAGGCCACCGTAACTCAACTCAACAAGCGATCTCATCCTCCTGTGTCAAATACCTCACGTGCACATGACTCCAATGTCAGATGTCAAACTTCACAACCCAATGAAGATACTAGCTAGACATTATCTCGTCCTTCACACGGAGCTAACTCGTTCATAACACCTCTTTAGCGGTCTCAACAATCTTTGACAAGTCATCGGAAGTCCATGATCTACAACCTGCCACAGAACAAATTGTTGTTCACCAAGTTCCCCACCAATCCACCAAAACTCCCAACCTATCTCATCACCTGGCCAATCAAGACCACATTTCTATGTTCTCAGTTGAACCTTTTGCTCCATGTGTAGGCAATTTCACAAGTCCTTAGAGTTGCTTCGATGTGCACACTCTGATTCAATTGTCCCTTCAAAGTAGCTATGATACCATGTTGATTTTTCCTTGGCAATTTAGAATCAGATTTATGTCCAAGACACAATAACAAACACACTAAAATTCCACAACAGAAGCACTTTTCATAGCGGAAAATGTACACAATGAATCAATGTAGTACACGAGAGAATTTTTCAACCCAAAACTTGTTATATTACAACTTCAATACAACAAACATAAGGGATCCCATACTATGGATCATGGCCCTTACAATTAGCCTTGATACAAGAACAACTAAGGCTTGATGTCAACAACTTATGACAATCAAACTTCCCTTGAACAAGACACACTTGACTTACTTGTTGAAAGAACGTTCACAAGTACTTCAAAATTGTTTGTATCTTCAGTTAACCAATCTACCTTCTATCAACACTCTAGTTGCTCCTAGAATGACTGAATGTAGGTTGCCCTCTAACAATGTCTAGCTGCTCCTTAGATCACTCTTCGTAGGGTCTTCTCAAGCTGCCTTCACACAAATGAATCTCTTCTTGAACTCACCAAACATAGGGCATAATAAGTCTACCCTAAAACTATCTCTTTGTTGCTCCAAAGATAACAAAACATACGGCTTCTTGGCAACCCACACATCTATGAATTTGACACGCCAAATATCACAGAGTTTAGGGAAAGATAACACACTGTCCAAACACCTTTTGGATAAACATTTACTCCTCATCAACCCAACACTTCTTCTCCTTGAAAACATAGCCACATATCCACCTTGCAACCTTTACTCAGCTTGCAAGGAACTTAGTCCTATGTAATATAAACTAAGCCCTAACTCAAAATTCAGACTACCCTTAAAACTTGTGCATCACCTCAAGGAACTTGTCCCTTACATCACCATCATATCAGTTCCCAAACTTGGCATAAGGTCATCCTAATCTCCTTTGCTCCATTCCAAATGAGTTCGGCCCTTGCTAAGCTAGCATTACACCCTCACGACCTCATGCACAAAATTTTAAGGGAGTCTCGACCCTCTCTTAACAGATATAGATAACTCGTCCTATAACGTGAATTGGAAGCAAGGAAATTATGGACCTAATCACAGAGATTCTCCATAGCTCGCATGCACAGAATTTCATCCTTAATCACAAAACCATGCACAAACTTTTAGCTAGCTTCCATCCTCCTGACCTGTACCAGAACATGAGACAAAACATAACCAAAACACATCCTTCTCCTATCTAGCTCAGCTCTTGAGGTCAACAACTACTTTGGCTTCTCTTGCTTGAGAAGATATGCTCTTATGATGTACCAAATGATTAACCTCATCTCCATTTATAGTGATCTAATTAGGGTCCCTTTCCACCAAGGGTCGTGACTTATGCTCAAGTTGACCTAAGTAAAACTTGCTCAACCACCATTTTCCATAGAAATAAAATTCTTTCATTCGATTTGGACCCACATCATTGAAGCCCTAGGTGCCCCTTAGCCCTTCAAGGGTGCCCCTCATGCTTCCAATGAATAAACAATCATTTTCACCTTGGTCTTGCGCCCACAACTTCGGGTACAAAACCCACCACTTGGGTACATTGCCCACAAAGTTGGTCAAATCCACATAAGCCCAATACCCCAAGGATTGTGGGAGTAACTCCCAAGCTACACATTTCAACAATTTTTAGATTATTTCATTAAGCAAGAGGGATTTTACCCCCCCCCCCCATATTAGGCTAGATTACAATCTTTAAGTTAGGAAAGTATCGTTTTAAATTAAGAGAAAGATGAGATTCTCTCCTATAAAGAGAAAGACACTTCCTCTCATTTTCTCATGATTGGATTGGAGGAGAAATCCCTTGCAAGTCTTAAATTTCTAAAATTGTCTTCTTTCTTAATTTTGGCAATGGAGGAATAAGTAGAGTGACCGTGGGAAGGATTTTCTTGACATGGATGGTTCTTTCTTCTTGATGGATATTGGTAGATCTTGATGAGGAAGTCTTTGTTGATGTGGATAGACTTCTTTTCATGGATAAATATTGGTGAACTTTGATGATATGTGCTATTCAATGTGAGTTAACTTCTTCCAATCTTGTTTATTATTGATGGATAATGGTTATCAAATATTCACCACAACTTGCTGGTATCTTTATCTCTTTATTCTCCTTGAACAAGGTTTTTCATTAAGTTCTCTTGACGCGAACTAAGTTAAGCTCCCTCTCTTATTTATCCTTGAAAATTGTAAAGCACATAGCCCAAGCCTCTTGGTTACATGAGTTAGTCTACCCTAGTCCTTGAAGCTAAAAATGTTCCTAGCCTCATTGGAACTCTCATCAAGTTAGTTTGAGATGACTTATGCTAAGTTCGCTCCTCTATGCCATCTTTGAAGATTGAAGGATGTGAGGGTTGGAGGTCTAAGGGACACAAGTTAGTCTCCTTTAGTTCATTGAACCCACATCCATCTCTTTCCTCTCCAAGTTTGTTGCTACTTGACCCATGTGCTCCCCCCCCCCACCCTGAAATATTGTTAAAATTGGAAAATAGGGCCAAACTCCATATGGGTCACCTTATTTATGACAGCTGATATTTTTCTTGGATTCCTCTCTCCGAGAGGTGTAGCATTGATCTAAAGATCATCTGATTCCGACATATAAAAATGAAGATATGAATTTATTTGTATTATTGACAAATTGTCAAGGTCGGCCAGCAATCAAAACAGGCATTTTTACCCCCAGTTCATCCTCAACGTTGCATATAAAAGGAGGAGACCTCAAGTCATTATTCCATCATCTCATCTTCACTCATCTCTCTCTCCTCACTTGATTGGGTACGCAGATTAGGGCATATTTCTCTCACATGTGCGAAGGAAGGAGGATTTTATGTTTAGCTGTGTTGACCAGGCTTGACTGAAGTACAAAGGTGTTGTTTTGGGTTGTGTTGACTAGTGCTGACCTCTCTTTGATTGCGCTTTAGGTGTGGCTGCTTCTCCTTGGCAAGCCGCAGATTTTGGCACAGAAATTGAGGTGATCTGATCTTTGGTTTGACCAACGTTGACTGCCCTAGCTGCTAGTTGCAATTTGACTTTCATTAACCAGCATTTGAGTGGACTTTTAAGGGTTGTTTTGGACTGTTTGGGTTTGTTGTTGGAGGTTGAAGTTGATTGGGTTTGACCGAGCTGCTTGAAGGAAGAACTATGCCCTGTTTGACCAGGGTTGACTTTTCTGGTTAGGGCTTTACTGCTACTGTCATAAATTATCAGATTTGTAAATTTTGTACTATCCCTCTCTACTAAACTATTGAAGAATATAAGAAGAATTGATCAAGGGTTTCCCCACATTGGGGTTTGTCCCTGGTTGTTGCCACATCTTGTGTCCTCTTGTCTTGGCTTGTCATCTACTATTTATGTTTATGTTCTATCTGCATTTTACTATCATGCTGATGTGATTGCTAAACTAGATATTGATATTGGGCTAATTAAGAAATTGAAGTAAATTGCTCTTAAGCATAGAACATACCAAAATTAACATGGTATCGTAGTTGAGGTGAAGACAAAGCCCAAGCAAGAGTGAAAGAGCAATCACCAAAGACAGTTGGACAAGGACAAAAGTCTCAATGGGTTCCTCATCCCACTTCCCAGCTGAAGACAAGCTCTGTGAAAAGTCTGACTATCATGGATGGAAGATGTCTCTTGATTTGACATTGGAAGAACAAGAAGTGTTGGACTATGTCAGGGGTAAAATCCCTGAGCCTCCTTCAAATCACCGGATGCCACAAAGAACAAGTACAACAAGGTTGAATTCAAAGCAAAGAAGATTATCATAGATTCCATTGACAAGCGTCTGGTGGCCTACATCTCCGATCTAAATACCTCCAAGGAAATCTATGACAAGTTGGTCAGTATGTTCAAGGTTAGTGATGCAAATCAAATTTTATTTCTCAAAAATAAAGTGAAGGATATTAAGAAGGGCAAGGACAAGGATATTCAATCCTACTTCTTAAGGATCACTAAGATCAAGAATGATCTTCTATCGATTGGAGAGGTCATTCCTGACAAGGAACTTACTATCACTACCTTTGGAGGACTCCCACTCGAGTTGTATATATTTAGAACCACTATTCTCAATAATGATCGAATTTTGGGATTTGAAGAACTGATGTCGAGATGCATTCAAGAAGAGACAAGAATGGTGGAGCAAGAAATGCTTCTAATAGAGGCAACCCCACTGCTTTCTCCACTCATGCCAAAAGGAGAAATAATGCAGGGTTTAAAGGTCATTCCACTAGAAAGTCTGAATCTAAGGGTGGAAGGAAGGGCAGGTGCTTTGTTTGCAACAAGTTTGGCCACTACGCAAGGGAGTGCCCAAATAGAAGGGACACATCACATGATGATGATCACAATCACTCCAGGGGAAACTTCAACAATAACAATCAAAGGAATGGCAGGTTCAATGGCAAAGGAAAAAGGAATGCAGGACATCATGGAAATGATCAACCCTCCAAGAAAGTAAGGAACTCTAGGTATGAAGAATCAAATGTTGTTAACAATAAGCAAAAGGAATAATATCTTAGATCGGCCCTCTCCACTACCTCTCCTCTAGACTCTATGGGGAATTGGCTAATTGATAGTGGCGCCTCAAGGCACTTCACCGGGTACAAGGAAGCTCTCTCTAATCTGATAGAGAAAGAGACAAACTTGGAGATTATTCTTGGAGATGATGCCACCTATCCCATGAAGGGAGTAGGGAATGTCACTCTTCAATTGAATCAAGGTAACACGATTCACTTACAAGAAGTTCTATATGTACCTAATCTCAAGAAGAACCTAGTGTCCATTTCGGCAATGGAAGACAAGGTGGCATTCGTGTTTGGAAAAGAAATTTCAAATATGCTTTTATTCTTGGGTTCGGGTCGACACTTTGTATCAAGTTGGAGGAATTCCCATTGGGAGCCATGTCTTGCGACCAATCTGAGCTATGGCACCGGAGGTTTACCCATCTTCATTATAAGGCTCTTCCCGATGTGAGACAAATGGTGATAGGTATGCCCGAGTTCAAAGTAGAGCATGAAGGTATATGTCTAGGATGTACCGAAGGAAAACTTACAAGGGGACCATTCCCCTCAAGTAATAGAAAGACCGCTGATATATTGCAGTTGATCCACTCTGACATATCTGGTATGATGCCCGTAAACTCTTTGGGAGGATACTTATATTATCTTACTTTTACGGATGACTATTCTTGCAAGACTTGGATCTACTTCTTGAAAAAGAAGGATGAAGTGTTCACCTGGTTCTGTCACTTCAAAGCCATGATCAAAAACCAATCCAAGAAGAGAATGGAGATATTGAGGACTAATAATGGGACTAAGTACGAATCAAATGAATTCCATGAATATTGCAGAGAAGCTGGCAATAAGAGGGAGACCATGACACCATACACTCCCCAGCAGAATGGTGTGGCTAAAAGGAAGAATCGTACTATTATGGAAGTTGTTTGTGCCATGGTTCATGATCAAGGGCTTCCAAAGCTTCTATGGGCTGAAGCTGCGAATACCGTTGTGTATATTCAAAACCGATGCCATCATCAAGCATTGGACTCCAAGACTCCCGAAGAAATGTTCACTGGTAAGAAACCCATTGTCTCTTATTTTAGGATTTTTGGAAGCCCCTTATATTTTCATGTGCTGAAAGAGAAAATAAGCAAACTGGGTGCATCTGGGAAGAAAGGAATCTTTGTGGGCTATAGCGAAAATTCCAAGGGCTATAGAATTTATGTGGTTGGTCAAAGGGAAGTTGAGATAAGTCATGATGTCACGTTTGACGAAGGTATAGCTCTTAGCAAGATCAACAACCTTCCTATCCCAAGGAAGGACAAAGAAGCAGACACTGAAAGACAGGGTGAAAAAGAGGATGAGACGATGTCGAATATTGATTAACCTATGGATCCTATTGATCCTCCTCCCCAAGAGCCCTCCTCCTCCAAGAGGAGACCCTCATGGCTTAGGGAGACTCTCAAAGATGCCGAGAAACATATTGCACTGAGGGGGACTTTCCGTAAGAGCAAGAAGCCGAACAAGTATCAAGGATAGTTGACCGCCATGAGCACTATCATTCAAAATGAACCTTCATCATTTGAAGAAGCCGTGAAGCAACAAGTTTGGAAGGGATCCTATGAATGAAGAGTACGAGTCTATTATGAAGAATGATGTCTGGGATGTGGTCCCTAGACACCAGGACAAATCGGTTGTCACCTCTAAGTGGCTCTTCAAAATCAAAATCAAGCATGGAGTTGATGGAAGTGCAGAAAAGTTCAAGGCTCGCTTTGTTGCCCGAGGCTTCTCTCAAAAGGAAGGTGTAGATTATGATGAGATATTCGCACATGTTGCCTGATACACCACCATCCGCTCGATCATAGCCCTTGTTGCCTCGCAAGTATGGAACCTACATCAGATGGATATCAAGACCGTTTTCTTGCATGGTTCAATCAAAGAGGAAGTCTATGTGGAACAACCCAAGGAGTTTGAGGTTCATGACCGGGAATTTCATGTATGCAGGTTGAAGAAGGCTCTCTATAGCTTGAAGCAAGCACCCCGAGCTTAGTATGAGATGATTGATAGCTATCTGATGAAGCTGAGATTCACTAGAAGTGAAGTCGATCTAAACCTTTACTTTAAGGCTGAAGATGATAAACCTCCCATACTGGTACTTTATGTGGACGGCCTCTTTCTGACAAGTGCAGACCCTCTCATTCACAAATGTAAGAGGAAGTTGGCTTCCGAATTTGAGATGAAGGACCTAGGACTGATGCACTACTTACTAGGGTTGGAGGTCTGGCAAAAGCCAGGGGAAATTTTCCTATCTCAAGGAAAATATGTTGTGAAGATTTTGGAAAGATTTGGGATGGTGGACTGCAAGCCTGTGACTACCCCAATGGAACTTAGCTTCAAGAAGTTATGTGGTAGTGTTGTCGGACCTGTATTGGGAAATGCTTTTGAGTATCGTCAACTCATAGAAGCGTTCATGTTCTTGGTGAACTCTCGTCCGGATATATGTTTTGCAGTTAATACATTGAGCCAATATATGGTTAAGCCTCATCACACACATTGGATTGGTGCCAAGAATCTTCTGAGATATCTTCGGGGCACAATCACTAATGGACTGAGATACATTGTCGGAGATGTGAGGCTGCATGGTTATTCTGATGTTGATTGGGCTGGCAGTGTGGTGGATCGTAAGAGCACTTCCAGGTGTCGCTTTTCTTTAGGTTCTGCTTCAATATCCTGGATGAGCAAGAAGAAAAAATTGGTTGCCTTGAGCACCACTGAGGCCGAATACATAGCTGCAAGTATGGCCTCCTGTTTAGTTGTCTGGTTGAGGAAGCTCTTCAGTGAGTTGTTTGGACATGTGTTGGATACCACTGTGATCCTCTGCGACAACCAGAGTAGGATTTGATTATCAGAGAATCCCGTATTTCATGATCGCTCCAAGCACATCGATATCAGGTACCACTTTATCTGGGATATGGTATAACGAGGAGCAATAAGGCTCCTTCACATTGGGACTGATGAGCAAGGTGTTGACATTCTGACAAACCCCATGGGAAAGGTCAAATTCTTGACTTTTCGAGAACAACTAGGAGTCGCGAAGAGACCCTCTTATGAGGGTCTTGTATGATATAGACATTGAGCTCTGGGAGCTCCGGGGGACTTGGGGTACTTCTTAGAGCGATGAGCAACCATAGGGTGAGTGGTTCAGCCTTCCCCTGTGATACCTTGTGGAAACATGTAGGCAAGATGAGAGGTTCATCCTTCTCATGTTGAGACATCCTACCCATGCAATATGGGACTCATGGGAAGTACCTCTCATCTGGCCAATGAGTAGGGAAATGAAGATAGGGACCATAGTACTACCGATGGACGCATAGTGTACTACCGTACTCCCTATGCTAGGATGATATTGATCTAGGATCAATTGGAATTGACTTCAAGTCAGTAAGAGTGGTATGACACTCTCTTTATTGGAACTGACTTCGGGTCAATAACAGTGGTATGACACACTCTCTTTATTGGAACTGACTCTGTGTCAGTAAGAGTGGTATGAGACGCTCTTTTATCTGGGACTGACTTTAGGTCAGTAGAGAATGGTATGATACATTCTCGATCACTTCTTATTCTTCATAGTTCAGCAGAGCAATGCAGTGATGGCAGAGATAGTACCGACTGGCAGATGGATTAGCAAATGGAGTTCTCCCTAGTTGAGAGGGAATGTTAAAATTGGAAACTATGGCCAAACTCCATATGAGTCACCTTATTTATGATAGCTGATATATTTCTTGGATTCTTCTCTCCAAGAGGTGTAGGATTGATCTAAAGATCATATGATTCCGACATATTAAAATGAAGATATGAATTTATTTGTATTATTGAAATTGTCAAGGCCAATAATCAAAACAGGCATTTTTACCCCAATTCATCCTCAACGTTGCATATAAAAGGAGGAGACCTCAAGTCATTATTCCATCATCTCATCTTCACTCATCTCTCTCTCCTCACTTGATTGGGTATGCAGATTAGGGCAGCTTTCTCTCACATGTGCGAAGGAAGGAGGAGGAAGGAGGATTTTCTGTTTAGTTGCGTTGACCAAGTTTGATCGAAGTGCAGAGGTGTTGTTTTGGGCTGCGTTGACCTCTTTGACTACGCTTTGGGTGTGGTTGCTTCTCCTTGCCATGCCGCAGATTTTGGCACAGAAACCAAGGTGATCTAACCTCTGGTTTGACCAGCGTTGATTGCCCTAGTTGCTGGCTACAATTTGATTTTCATTGACTAGCATTTGACTAGACTTTTCGGGGCTGTTTTGGATTATTTGGGTTTGTTGTTGGAGGCCGAAGTTGACTAGGTTTGACCGAGCTTCTTGAAGGAAGAATTATGCCATGTTTTACCAGCATTGACTTTTTCGGGGCTATTTTGGACTATTTGGGTTGTTGTTGGAGGTCGAAGTTGACTGGGTTTGGCCGAGCTGCTTGAAGGAAGAATTCTGCCCTATTTGACCAGGGTTTACTTTTCTAGTTAGGGCTTTACTGTTGTTGCTAAGTCACAGGACACATCCTCCAAGGTCCCGTATTTTACGTGTCGGACATGAAAACAACCCTAAAACGTGTCAAAAACGTCTTTCATCGTGTCCTGTAAAATGTAAAACGTATTCGTCGGTTTTTGTCGTGTCCTGCATCTGGAAAACGCGTATTCCGTTGATAGAAAACGTTGCCTGCATAAGCTGCAATTGTTTTTGAAAGAAACAAATAATTTTTGAGTGGGGCAGCTTAATGATGAAGTCTAGGCCCTAGTATTGATATGCTATTCATGGTAATGTTAAATTCTTAAAGCAAAAGTGACATTCTCCTTAATCTTCATTTTCATCCTTTTACTTAAATTTTTAACATTACCATGAAATGACTCAGGATGTTTGAGAGTGGTTCCGGCCTCATTGGATTTCATATGGAGAGAGTAGAATTTTAGATTTCATTCAAAATCCAGCAAACTTATCAGTTTTTCAGGATTTTAGGATTGGGGGATTGCAATGTTCTAGGTAACACCACCTGCCCGAGCTACCCCTGCCACAGTAGAGGACGGTGGTCTACCTCCTATAGCTCCTACTTCTAGTTCTTCAGCTTCTAGAGCAATAGCAAACTCCATTCCCAACTCCACCAGCACCAGCATCTACATCTAGAGGGGAAAGGGAAAGCTGTGGCATTTTCTCGCTAGAGGGGCAGAGGAAATCAATAGGATTAGACTTTAGTTATTTTGTTATGTGCTTGTAAGTTGTACATGAACAATGAAACATTGAATATTCAAGAATCAAGACCAAGCATATCACATTCTAATTTCTAAGTAAATTTTGATTCTATTTATTTTTTTAAAGTGAACTATGAACTTTGAGAAGTAATTATATTTTAATTTGATTAGATAAGCTGCAACCAGCAATTTAATATGGATAAAAAACTATATTTCGATATATATATATATAATATATTATATAATATATATATATATATATATTATATATATATATTATATATATAACATGTCCCCCATGTCCTGTTTCCAGGTCGCTGCGTTTCGTATTGAATACTCGTATTTACGTGTCCTCGTGTCGTGTCCTCATGTCATGTGACTTAGTGTTGTTATCATAAATTATCAGATTTGTAAATTTTGTATTATCTCTCTCTACTGGAATATTGAAGAATATAAGAAGAATTGATCAAGGGTTTCCCCACATTGGGGTTTGTCCCTGGCTGGTGCCACATCTTGTGTCCTCTTGTCTTGGCTTGTCTTCTAAAGTTTATGTTTATGTTCTATCTGCATTTTACTATCATGCTAATGTGATTGCTAAACTGGATATTGATATTGGGCTAATTAAGAAATTGAAGTAAATTGCTCTTAAGCATAGAAGATACCAAAATTAACAAATATATATATATTGGCAAGTTAAGGCAGTGATCTTTTATCTTCCATCACCTTCTTCCTTTAAAATCCTTTAAGACAATTTGCTAAGGTTTACTCTTCAAAATTACCTAGTAATCCCTTGATTATGTGTGTTTGGGGAACTACCCTTTGAACGTAAATCTTTATATCTTCCATCACCTTCTTTCCTTTAAAATCCTTTAAGACAATTTGCTAAGGTTTACTCTTCAAAATTAACTAGTAATCCCTAGATTATGTGTGTTTGGGGACTACCCTTTGAACGTAAATCTTTCTATCTTCCATCACCTTCTTTCCTTTGAAATCCTTTAAGACAATTTGCTAAGGTTTACTCTTCAAAATTACTCAGTAATCCCTTGATTATGTGTGTTTGGGGAACTACCCTTTGAACGTAAATCTTTGAAATTACCTAGGAGAACCCTATCAATCCCATCCACCATTAACCCTAGGTGGTAAATCCTTTGATTGGTGGTATTTGAAAAAGAAGTCTTAAGGGACTCTTGACTTGGTTTGACTAGGGCATTATATCCCTGGAGATCTACTAAGGAGATCTCCCTTGAGCTAGAAGAGAGTTGTCTAAAAGTGAGAAAACCTCACCAACCCTCAAGTACAAAGGATTTTGCACTTGAAATTTTGGACTTTTTCTTGAGAAGTGCTAGATTTTGTTGTAACAGTTTGTATATTAATAAGTGAATTATTATCATACTCGAAAAGGTTAAGGGCTGCTTTATTGCTATTCCAATTGTTGTAAAAGTGGGTTTTTGGATATGATTTGTGCATTGCAATATTGTCCTAAAGGGATAAAACTTATTAAGTCACTTTAATATCTTTCTTCTTGGAATTAAATGGGTCTACCTTAGGTGGTAGTGATAAGGAGTATCACCCTCCCCATTTAGGTTCAATTCCTACAAGTGCCTTGTTGATTTGTCGGTAAGTATATTGTTGTAACAACCTTAACACCAATGTTGACAAAGCCTTAAGATTTTGCAAAGTTTACCTTACTCTAAATACCATCCTTTGGGAGGAAGTGCTCGACATGTTTCATTGAGATGTGTATTTCACAAAGGAAAAAAATATTTTCTCCTTGGATTGTCTAGAATATTGGGTTGTTAAGGATTGAAATATTACTTCCATTGTTGTTTTGTTGTATATTTCATAACATCCCAAATGCTTAAAATTCACAGGGTTTAAGATCAAGGAAACCTCTAATGAGGTGAAATTTATGTAATGCATTAAATTAAATTGCATTGGAAATTTTGACACTAACTGGATGGAATAATGCTATGGAACTTAATAATGCATCATACATACTTACAAGTATCCAAATTCAACTCTAAGGGTCCAAGGTGTTGAAAATGTAACTAGTATTGGTCTTCATAATCGTTTTTTGGCTCATGTAATTCTTATGTATTTGTAAAGAGAAGGAAAGAAAATCATGTAATTCTTATGTATTTGTAAAGAGAAGGAAAGAAAATTATTGTAGAGATCAAAGAAAATTTATTTTTATAAGCATGGGTTTCATTCTCAAATTATTATGTTTATAGGTCAAAGCACCCATTGAGTGCTTCTAGGGTTAGGTCATGAGTCACAGTCCTTGTCATCATGTAATAGAGACACTTCTTGGGCTGTTTGTATCAAGAAATAAATTTGATTTTATGTCAAAAATATAAATTATACGTCCTCCATCAAGTCGGCCTTCCCCTCTTATCAAGTCGACCTCACATGAAGACTATATATAGAAGAGACTTTAGACATCCATCCAAGAAGCATTCGATATGCAATTCTAATGAAGAAAAGAAGTTTGAAAGGCATAAAAGGAAGGTCCATCCCATTGCAAGAGAAGATAAACCCTAGTGAGGAAGGAACAATTGTCAAGCAAGAAACACTGAAAATATCTTTGTTTTTGTCACACGTGCGAGCAGTTAGGGTTACCGCAAGTTCGAGCTACGGTAGGCCGAGAATTTCAGAGTGAGGAAGAGGGTCGAGATCCTATTTGACTTGGTTTTGAAGTGCTTGACTTGTATTGACTTTGAAGGTCTTGACTAGACTTTGACTAGTCTTTCTTGGAAGGATGACTTGGTGGATGGAGGAAGGTTTCATGTTGGTCTAGAGGTCTTGGTTGTTTCGCTTTGAATTGGTTCTTGAAGAAGAGGAGAATTTTGATTGGGTTTCCCCCTAAGAGAAAGGTTTTTCCCTGGCTGAGAGCTTACACAATGTGTCCTTTGCTGTTTTGATCTTCATACTTTTATGATTTGGTAATTGCTTGATGAAAAGAAGAGAAAGAAGATAACATAAAAAACAAATACATCACAGGTAATTATCAAGATAAGAGAATCTTTTTGCCTTTCTGATTTTCTAACATGGTATCAGAGCTAAGGTGAAGAAAGGAAAAAGGCAGCTTGAAAATCATTTGCTCTCTAGTAAGAGTTCTAGAAAGGATTAAAGGAGAAAGAAGAGAAGTTTTTGGACCCTCGAAGATCTGTTTGGAAGAAAGAAGGAAGTCTTGGAAGTTTTGAAAGAAGTTTTGGGACCTCCCTTAAAAAAGGTATTGGAATAGTAAGCAACCCTTTGGAAGTTCAATAAAAGACCTCAAGGAGATTAAGACATCATCAAGAGTGACTTTGTCAAATATATCTATGGCGTCATCAATGAAATCTTAGAGTAAACTTCAAGGAGCTTCTAACTTTAGAGCATGGAAGACAAGGATGGACCTCATCCTTGCAAGGAATAAAGTATTGGACTTAGTACCAGGAAAAGTCAAAGAACCAACTAATGATGTTGGAAAGGAGAAGTACAAGGAAAATGACAATATAGCCATGAGCCTAATTGTGGATGGAGTTAAAGACAACTTGATTCCCTACATATCCACTCTAGATACTTCAAAGAAAATGTACAATGCCCTCTCCAAGTTATTTACAATCAAGAATATTGGACAAGTGGCAAGTCTAAAGGATGAACTTCGAATTGTCAAAATGACTAAAGATGATACAGTGTCTTCTTACTTTGTAAGGATTTCCCGTATAAGAGATGAATTACAGGCAGTTGATGAAGTAATCCTTGATAAGGAGCTTGTGTTGTACTTGTTGATGAGATTTGCAAGTACAAAATTGTAAATATGAAAGTCTACCTCATGCTTGATGATGACTTTTCGATGATGAGCATGATGGATAGAGGGGCTTGTAGAAATCCTGATGACATTGATAATTGAAAGACATAAAAGATAAAAAAGATTGATGTTCGAGAAGGTCAAAGTTCTCTAATGACATGATGATGCAGGAAGAAGAACCTGTGTGACTGGAAGAAGAATAAAATAATTGATGGACTTATCTCTCTAGTTTAGAG
This sequence comes from Pinus taeda, assembly GCA_000404065.3. Lineage (NCBI taxonomy): Eukaryota > Viridiplantae > Streptophyta > Pinopsida > Pinales > Pinaceae > Pinus > Pinus taeda. The sequence continues at coordinate 19,938 of APFE030979504.1, forward strand.
GAAGCTTGGATATATTTCCTTTGTGAAGGAAAGTGTGTATCCTCCCTAATTGAGAGGGAGGACATGATTCTCTACTTCGTGTGTCATGCACTAGGCTAGGACTAACATTCATACGTCTAGTGAAGGCCATGAGGAGAGAGTGTTGATAGAGTTGGTATCTTCGCAGTTAGCCTAGACGATACCTAGAACAATGTGAGGGAGGATATCTTGGTTTAGATGGTACACATAACCTAGTTAGGGTTGGTGTCTTGGCCTAGTTGATATCTAGATCCTTGTAAAGGAGGAAATCTTGGTGTAGATACCTAGATCGTTGTGAGGGGAG
>APFE030979505.1:0-14154 GCA_000404065.3 Pinus taeda
CTATTCCCACTAAGATGGGTGGCTATATTAGAAACAAACAAGTAAAGTCTACTTTCGCTTTCCTTTATGAAAATAGATAGGAGTGGAACAAAGGAGACCAACCTTAGTCTTGCGCTTGATTTCCTCTCCTTCCTGAGAGAGCTTTGCCGCTTATGCTTTGTCTGCCCAGCTTCAAAGAGCACCTGTGGAATCACAGCAACATACTACTCGAAGAACAAAGATCTATATTCATAAATAACACAGGACTAGATGTGTGTTAACCATATAAATGCATATATAAACAAGTACACAAGAATATGGAGGAAAATTAAAATAGCTTTATTAAGATGAAAAGTAGCAAGAGGATTACAACCATATATTTTGACCCAACATCATCCTCCAGCTAGAAAACCCTTCTTCACCTCAAGCAAAGCTTAGATCACCCAACACTATGAATGTACACCAGAAAACCAACAACACTTCTCTATAAGATACAAAATTCCAGCCTCTGGATCTTTGTGATGAGGGATCCATATATAGATGATTATAGGGAGGTGACTCATCTTCTGGGATCTTGATTAGTGTCCTCTCTCTGATAGTTCCTGCTTCCACTTGGAGAATGATGATATCTTACTCATCCCTGGTCAAAAACAGAGAGGCAAGTGTCAGAGGGGAATCTTCTGGAAGATTCCATGATCTTCCACCTCGCACTTTGTCCTTGCCATTTGTCCATTCACGACCATCTCATCCTACAGAGGAGCAATTCAGTATGCATCGCACCTTGTACACTGGGAAGGTGATATGCATCGCACCCTCTACACTGGGCTTTCAATATGGTCCAGTTTTGACCATTTATGAGCAGTTTTCAGTGGAGAACTTCTAGATGATGTAATTAGCTGACCTTGTTCCTTTAGGCAGTGAAGCAACACTTTTAGGGACTTAGGAGCCCTCAGTTTATGGACATCTATGATTGGGGTTGAAGTGCCCAAAAATTTCTATAACATTACTCTCCTCGCATCTCATGGCAACTCACTATGTATCTCAGGGGAACATCCTTATCCACTTTTTTTGAAATATAATATAGCAACCGATGATGTAAAAAAAAAAAAAAAAACTACAGATGGGACTTCTCTTGAAAATTGGTGACACGAATCCGTAGTGTGGTAGCATTTGACTCAGCATAGGACTAAAGGTCATGATGACGAAAAGGAATAGTCAGATGAGAGGAAAAAATGGACCACCAAAACTTGGGAGAACAAGTGACTGAGTGAGGATATCTCAAAACCGACACGAGAAGTAGAAGAGTGTCATGTTCAAGAGCGTTGCGCTATCTATGCAAAGGATGTTTCATTTTCATTTATCCCCACTATTTCTAGTGAGTACCCCGACTATTTTTGTCACAAGCATGAAGGGCATAAAATATTTTTGTCATGTAAGTTCATTCTTCAAATAAATCCATCCTAGTAAGTTTTACAAGTCATGGGAAGGAGAAACTCGGTCTCATCAAGGTGACGAGTCTTTCGTCGTAAAATTTTAACGAGTCTAACGTAAGAATAACTCGGTATATTTTTCATAGTTAGAGATTTTGAAAAAGAGATGAAAAAGAAAACTCCATCATGTCCATTTTCGTAATTTTTCCCTCGAACCCGAAAAGGTAGAAAACAATATTTGAGAGAACCTCTTGACCATATCGACCAAGGTGTACATTTTTCGTAAATAATCAATCTCATCTAGAAAAATGGGTAAATGTATACTGAGACAACGTCAATTCATTTAATTTAACAAGTTCGAAAAGACAAGTACTCGATGATCTTTTCATGTTTCGAGAGTCAGAAAAGAGCTTGAAGATAACTCCAAGGGGGTTCCATTTTCGTTTATTTTTAACGAGTCTGAAAAAGAGATAAAACAAAAACTCGCTAGAATCAATCAATAATAATCACATGTTCAAAGAAAGTACCTGTAACTGCGCAAGAATAACCATTGATCACTGATATCGAGAAAAATTATAAAATATTAATAAAATAATGGCAAAAAAGAAATTAAAACTTATAAATAGATGACAAGTTAAAATATTTTTACCATTTCACTTCAATAAGTTTTGAGAGTGCATTTTACCCTTTTTCCTTTGATTTTCAAGCGAACGATATGGGAGATCAAGGGCATCATTCCTCGAGTCATCAGCAGCAGGTAATATCTATGTCTTTTCTCTTGCATTTTATTACATTTCCATGCATTTTAAATCGAATTTTGCTTGCCAATAGGAGGGTTCTCATTTTTTAACCATGCAGGTGATCATCGCGGGTTTTCTCATTGGACCCACGATGATCACTCCCGAACCAAAACATCCTCGCAATGGCATCTCGCTGTTAATAAAAACAGTCGTGATGGCATCGCACTGTTAGTAAAAATAGTCGCGATGGTTCCGGGGTGGATTTTTTTGAACGAAAAACCCTCTTTAAAGCAAAATGTTTGGATTTAACTCCATAAAAAGGCATCTAATTACGGTGTAATGATGTTTTATAGGATATTTTAGCCAATCATGGTTCTAGAATGGAAGGAAAGAGGCCATGAGACAGAAGACCACTACGCAGCGAAAGATCTGGAATGTAGCAATGCTTTGAGGAACTGTGGGTTGTTGAAGTTCTTCAAGACTACAGGACTAAGAGCTCAAAATGAACTGCTACACTACTTCATCAGCTTATGGGACATTGATCGAGAAATATTCATCACTGGAGACCAGGAGTTGGAGTTGGAGGAAACTGATATTTATTTCATCACTGGATTGTCAAGAAGAGGAGAAAGAGTTCAACTCTTCGGGTCTCATCCTGGAGGTGAGAGCACCAGTACTCTAGTTGTGAGACATTGGTCGGGTGCCAAGATGAAAATGGGTGGGAAGGTGAAGATAGCTACAGTCAGAATTCTTCCATGAGGGTGATCCTATTCACCATAGCTCGCATAGCTAGAACACAAGCTTTGCATGAGACTTTGAAATCCCAATTCTAGTATGCAGTAGAATCCCTCACTCCAACAATATCCAACTGGTGTTTGGGGTCACTAGCCAATATGAAGAGGCAACTAACCAAGGGTAAGCATGGAAACTTAAAACAGTTTGGCTTTGGTTCGATTTTGGTTACTTTCTTTCTAGAGTGTGTGCCTCTGTTTTGGTATCAGTGGGCAAAGGTACCAAATCCTAATCCACAAGATCCGATACTAGTCAGATGGAGTAAACTCATGCCTCGAGGAAGAGGGGGTCAACAAATGCATTTCCCGCTGCAGATTTTCATTTGGCTGCACCACCAATTGATCGTTGTGGACGAATATGCCTATGCAGACACATATTTCAGATGGGACCCGGATCTATCTCTACCACCGAGTGAACAATGGATTGATGCAGGTAAAAACTTGTTTTTGGATTTTTCAAGTTTTATGAATTTTTTTATGAAAGCGTAGCTGAGACTGAACTTGTGATAAATGTGTAGATGTTGGACCAGAAAGGCCGCCTGCCATGTCGCCAATAGCACGGCAAGTAGCCCAGCAGGTAGCAAATGCCCCCTATGAGGAAGGAGTGGACCCATAAGAGAGATAGAAAGTAATCTAGACACTACAACAAAACAGGCAATTTACGCCAATTAGCACCAAATTTTAGTGTATTTTTTTCTCCATTGGGATGAGCAGCCTAGCGCTAAATCTGGCTTCCCTTTTTGTGCCAAATTTTGCATCATTATTTTATGCCAAATTTTGCATCATATTTTGTACCAAGATTTGTATTTGGTTTTACAACAGGTTTTGCTTCTAGTTTTGTGCCATTTTTTGCATCATTTTTTGCTCCCTGTTTTCTGCCATTCTTTGCTTCTATTTTTGTGTCATATTTTGCATCGAGTTTTACACCATCTTTTGCATCTAATTTAGTTCCTTCTTTTGCATCGATTTTGTGCCAGTTTTTGCATCTAGTCTTATGCCATTTTTTGCTTCTAATCTTGTACTTATTTTTACATCTATTTTTGCACCAATTTTCTTCCTTTTTTTACACCATTTTTTTCATCTAATTTTGCACCATATGTTGAATCTGATTTAGTGCCAAATTTTTCATCCATTTTTGCGCCATTTTTTTCATCCACTTTTTTCGTTTCATTTGTCTCCATTTTTTGCATCCTATTTTGCAGCTAATTTTGCATCATTTGTTGCATCCAATTTAGCATCATTTTTAACAACATTTCTTGCATCCAATTTTGCATCCTTTTGAGCATCTAAATTTTCACCCTATGTTGGACTAGGTGTTGTGTCCACCTTTGAATCCCATTTTGTGTCTAATGTTACATTCAATTTTGAGTCATTTTTGCGTCTACTTTTGCATTTGTTTTTGCACCAAGTTGTGAATCATTTGTTGCACCTCATTTTGCATCCAATGTTGCATCCAAATTTGATCCATTTTTATGCCCATTTTCGCACCATTTTTATGTCCAATTTTGCATCATTTTTGGTGTCTAATTTTGCATCCTTTTTGGCATCCAAATTTGCATCCTTTTTTTTGCCACATTTTGTGTCCACATTTGCATCTCATTTTGCACCTAGATTTAAGTTTGAATTTTCATCTAGTTATGCATCGTTTTTGGCATCCTTAGTTTCACCCTTTTTTAGTCCCATTTTGCTTCTTGTTTTGTGCCTTTTCTTACATCCTTTGTGCACCCAATTTTGCATCCTAATTTTACACCATTCTTTGCATCCTCATTTTGGTGTCCATTTTTGCATCCTTGTTTGCACTCAATTTGGTATCTTTTTGTATGCCCTATTTTGTTCCCTTCTTTGTGTCTAGTTTTGCACCCTTTTTTAATTCTACTTTAAAACCCTTTTTGTCTCATTGTGTGCATCTTGTTTTGATGGCTAGTTTAACATCCAATTATACTCCCAATGTTGCATCGATGGTTACACCCACTTTTGGCTTCTTGTTTAAAGTTTTACTTTTACTTCCATTTTACTAATTTTATTACATAGTGAAATATATTACAGTTTCTAAATATCATTTTGCTGTAGGATTTAGTGCATAGTTAGATGAACATAAAACCCTCTCAATTTATCCCAGAAACCTAAGATAGACTAATTAAGAGAAAGGTTGTTCTAAGGCTCAAGATTCTGAGTAGATCAAGATGTAGAGTATAGATTAAGAAAAGAAGAATGAATTCATGTGAGTCCTCGCATGCAGGTCTTGTTGGAGTTTTTAGTGTAGTTGGGAAGCACTCCTAGATAGCTCCAAATCTTGGTCCTACACACAAGATAGAGAACAAAGAAAACTTCACAACATAATATCTTGATAATTGAAACTATCATAAACATAAATATTACTGAATAAATAAATATAAACCAAAATCCCATACATTCATTAGTTAAATAGGATAAGTAAAGAATGAATAGTAGCATATGGAAGGAAGAACAACTAATCTATATTAATAAAGGATTTGGAGGAAAATTACAACCATCAGATACAATTGCAACAACACCTCCCCCAACTCCTAGCTCCAAAACCATCCCTCTCAAGATAGATCTTAGCAGCGTGACAATACATGAATTCCCATCATTTTCTCAATGGAAAAGCCTCCAATATATAGGAAAGTGAAGGCTATGAATATTTCCCAAATTCCTCATTAGTTCAATTTTGGCAAAAGCATTTGGGTGAATAATGTTTCCTCATATAAAAATGGCATTTTCCACTTTTTAGATGCTTTTCTTTTTAGGAAAAAGCTTCCCCATGCTTTATGGCTCTTTCCCACTTTTGTATGCTTTTATTTTTTAGGAAAAATCTAAAGATGAGGATAAAGAGATGACATTCCACCATATAAGTTTCTGAAAGTGAAGAAGAGTGTCAAATTCTAGTTAACTCGAGCTTTTTTCCTCGCATTAGAGGAATTTTCATTTTAAAATGTTAACATTGAATTTCCATGTCATAATGTGTAAGCCAATCAAAATCCTTTAAAATTTAAAAGACATACAGGTGTGACTATGCAGTTGATTTTTTTTAATAATATAACTTACCTAATTTAACTGTGAATGGTGCCCAAGTGACCCAAAACTATATTAAATATTAAAAATAAAATTAATATCTTAATCTATAAAATTTAGAATATCGAGAATATTTTTAATGAAGGGTAAATCATGGCGTATTAAATAAATAAATTTAAATATAAAATCCTAAATCCTAAATCCTAAATTTAATTTAAATTTTGTTAAATCTTGTATTGATAAATTAATTTAAATGCAAAAAATAAATATATGGTTATTTTGATAAAAGTGCGTTTATTTGAGTAACTTAAATTTAAATTTTAAGTTTTCCTTTTAAATATAAATTTTCGTAAATCTTGTGTTAATAAATTAATTTCAATATAAAATACATGTAGATGGTTATTTTTTATAAAAGTGACATTTATTTGGGTAATTTAAATTTCCTTTAAATTTTGATTTTTTTTTTTAATTTAAATTTTATTAAATCTTGTGCTAATATATTATTATTATTATTATTATTATTTGAATAAGGCTACTTCTATATTAATACAATAATATTTTACACCGAGGTTGTGACCTTGTAGTGCTAGCCCAAAATTGCGGCTTGATTACAGTCAAAGCAAATTTGTGTACCAAAATCCATTGGAGTTTTGCCCTCCAGAACTGTAGAGAGCCTGTTCCTGAGTAAAGCAAAAATACATAAAGCCCCGTAGTTGGACTTGGAGTCTTGGGTCGGACCTGAACTTTATGTCAACCAGAACTTGGAAATGGGACTTGAACCGGAGCTGGACGACAACCTAGACTGTAAAACTAGACAAGGTAGTTGTGACCAGCTACATGACAACCTATATCTGAAAACATAGGTAACTGTGACTACGACCAAAAATGGAATTTGAAGACTAGCGGGATACCCTTTGCATATAGAAAGCAGGCAGTAAAAACTAATACACTTGTAATCAAAATTAGGACAGTGACAGGTGGAGCTTCTCAAGCTTGCAGATGTTCGACAGAGCCAAAAGGAACCAACCTGCTTAAGCCTCAGGAGAGGGGTTAGGCGGCTCCTCGGTAATGCGGTAGCCAAATTTGTTATCCTCATCGTCATCAGAGGAGCTTGTTGGATTCTTCATGTTCTATGAAGCCTTGCCTTTACCAGAGCCTAAAGCTTTGCTCTGATACACATTTGCCTGGCTGGGACCTGGATTGTCTACCATTGGCCTGTTTGAAGTTGCTTTGAAGGAGCAAGCTCCATGACTCGCATTGAGCTTGTCAAGCTCAATGGTGACCGTGGCCATGAAGGTGGAAGAGCCATGACTGCAGGGGAAACGTAACCGAGCGGCATTGGGCGTTGAATGGAAAGAGCTTGGAACTGGTATTTGTATCCCTCTGCCTCTACCCCGACCGCTCCGAGTGACAAGGTATCTATTTGAGCGCAGGTCCGGATCTGAAGTTGAGGATTCTGTCATGGGGGAGGTGACTTGGCGCCCAGATTGCCCACGAGAGATGCCTCTTCTGCAACTCATCCGCTTACGCAATTTCAGCATAGCTGGAGGGGTGGGTTGTACCTGACTGCGGGGAGGATGAAGGAAGCTGTGAATGGGGAAAACAGACTTGGCTTCAGAGCTCAGGGTAGCAAGCGGGTAACGAGCATGTACGCAAGGGGACCAGAGGATGGCGAGGAGGCAGAGCCAAAAGTCTCTCTAGTGAGTCGAAGCCTGGTTAGCTTCCGAGATAGAACGATGACAAGCTGTTGCAGTTGCAACGGCGGAGGGGCCTAAGCAGAGAGGATAAACACGATTATGGCGGGTTGATGGCGCCATGATCAAGAAATTAGCCAGAGTAAATGACTGTCCTAGCGTCATTAAAGTCGCCTTAAGGTGGAGCAGGTGCGGAGTGATAACCAAAGCCTCGAGAGTGTGAGTGGCAGTGCAGTACAAACGTGCATCCATCCTGATCACTGGCCACGCGCCTTTGTTACCGTCAGACACCCGGATCTGGGAGTGCTAATATATTAATTTAAATATAAAATACATATACAATTATTTTGATAAATGTGACATTTATTTGGGTGATTTTAGTAAAAGAATAATAAAAATGATATATTAAAAAATTGTCTACATGGCATTATTTTATTAGTTTCTTAATTTTTTCTTATGTGGTTATTTTTTGAGTTGAAAATTCCTCTAATGTGAGAATTTTGGTAACAAAAGTTAGATGAAGGGGACAACTTGTTATAGACTAGGATACCGTGGTCCTCATGGTACATAACCTGTATTACAGGCTTATATAATTTAGGAGAAAGGGGTATTTCAACCAACAACATAGTATTCTCCTCCAAGATGATTAGGTGGTATTTTTATGTATAACACGTTTAAGAACATATCACAATTCAAATTCATAACTTAGTATTTGTAAACAAATTTAGGTGTAATTGACAACATTCATAAAAAATATAGCAGTATCCTCATATATAACAATTCTCCATCAAAAAATCATTGACAATTTTCAATATACATATATTACTACTAAATCAACATTTATCGCAAATATCATTATTCCAAGGTAAATTCACAACATTACATCCAAAAATAGTAATATCATCATACATAATCATTCTCCATAAAAAAGCATTGACAGATTTCAACATATATATAAAGTAACAAGATAATACTAATATTATCCTCATCATCTTTAATCAACTCAACTAAGATTCAAATGTGTGATTATCATATCAAAATATTTCACGAACACCATTATTCTAAGGTAAATTCACAACATTGATCCAGGTGGATATTGGTGGCCACTTGCCAAGTCCATCTGGACCCCCATCATTGTCTCTTTCAGGATTTTCAGTTTCCTTAATTGTAGCACAACTTACTATTTTTAGCATTTTTTCAGGTCCTGAACTTCCGGAGCCGTTTTGAGGCCCTAAACGACATTTTTTGAGGAATCCGGGGGCAACATGGGTCCATGCAATGGACCGATGTTGCTCGTTCCAACAATGGTAGTTCTCGGATAGATCTTTCTAACGAGCTATCATACGCGTCAAACGAAGGTCGTATGCCAAAGTTACGACCCCGGGAAATTGATGTACCAATTTACCCAAAACGGGGCCCACAATTTGGCGTTTCATCTTCTAAGGGTCGGTTTTGGAATGTGAAGGTTTTCCATTGTTTCTCAATAATAAATAGGCATTCGAGCCTCATTGTAACACAAGTTCGGAACAGTTCAGAGACATGTAGCCGCACATCTCTTCTCAGAGATAAGCTACCATCGTCCTAGCTGGTTTATTTCCCATTCTGGTTGTAAGCATATTTCAGTATTTTCCATTAATGAAATGAAGCATTATTTCCACTGCATCTTTGTGTATATGGTTATCTCTGTATTTTATTGCGTTCCTGTTTAAATCTGGATCAGTTATTCCCATTTTTCTCCATTTTTACATGCTGCAAACTTGCAAAATTCCTCAATTAGCAACTCTGCTGCACCTAAGACTTCACTAAAATCCACTGGTAAGCCTTCACTTCAAAATAAACCTTGTAAACCCGTGCCCCTTTACAATTTCACTGTCAAAACTTCGTTTAGAGCTCGACCTCCAGGCAAAATCGTGCAACAGCTCACCATTGTTCAATTTCACCTCGTTCCACTATATAAATTAGTCCATTGAAGTCATAATAACTCCTTCCCCCTCTGCATTTTTCCTCACGGTCTTTAAATCCAGAGAATTCACTAAGGAGAAGGGAAGTTGGCCCAAAAACTCTGCAAATTGCCTTTTTCATCATAAGTGCCAAGCAGTCAAGCTGTTGTTACATTTGAATTCAGTCCCAGGTTCCTCTGCTAGTCATCACAAGCAAGATTGTTTAATCAGCTATTGCTTTAAGCTTCCTTCTAAGTTCAAACATTGAAAGGTTCCATAATGACCACTCCATCAGCACTAGACATCACTCCCATGAATTCACCAAACAAAGAGCTTGAGGCAATGGCCCTGACTGACAATGATTATCTCATTCAAGATCTAGTTGGGGACATGAATCATTTGCATACCTATTGCCAGCTAAGAAACAGCTCCCTTAACAACTCTAACATGTATGGAATATGGGAGTCCAATTTGCCACATTATTTCCTCCCTTCTGTCAATGTTTTTCCAGAAATTATTCACCTGTGTGCTGCAAATTGAACCAAAACAGAGGGCTATTGGGTCTCCATCTGGAAGCATTCTTTTTTATTTCACTCCTGACTCCATCAACCAGATGTTAAATTTCAAGCAAACGTAGCTACTATATCCTTTCCCCATGAAGCACTTACTGGAAGATGCCTCCTCTTTCCTTGCACCCAAGATTGAAAGAATTTCTAAGACATTTATGAAGGCAGATTGCCAACCTAAGGAGCCACCTCCATTCCTATATGCCCATTTCAATGAGGTTGGCAAGCTACTAGTAGATATGATATCCTATGTGTTAGGCTTCTAAACAAGTGAACATGTGGATGAGACTGTGCTGGTTCTGTTGTCTTCCTTCAACCAAGGGCAACCTCCTTCTATCAAGTATAACTATGCCAAGTTCATAGCAAACAAAATTCATGACCAGCTCATAAAGCTAGATAGGGAGGGAATCTTCAAATATTCCTCATACATCTACCATTTGTTCTTATATTATCAGTCTGAAAGCTTCCAATGTCCCATCAAGGAATTGGGTTCAAAAGGAGAAAGAAGATCTGTTGTCCTCTGGTCATCAGTATTCCATCATGTCCAGCATTCTCCATACTCTTACTATGAGTTTATTGACCAGTTTGTCTATCCAGTCTCTTGCCTCTTAATGAAAGCTCCTCCTCCTAGAATATCTTATGAGATGCAGAAGATATTGTAGCTATCTAAGAGCTACAAGTTAGGTGATTGGTATCTCTACCAGGATCACACTGTCATCAGAATCTATGGCTGTGAGCTCTGTCCTTACAGGCTCCCAAGATATGTGCCAATGAGGCTGTTTGCCTTGGAGTACTACAGGCAGATTATCAGTTCAGATCTTACTCATTTTCACAGCACCAAGAAGAAGGCTCGCCTGAAATTTAAAGACCGCCTAGGCCCCTTTATCATGAACAGGAAGGAAGGTTGGCAAGATGCTGACCTAATACTAAAGGATCAACTTAAGTTGAAGAGAAGTTTCTGGTGGGTCCCTTATGACCCACTTGGCTTTATTAGTGCCAGAAGGGTCAAATATATATTGACACCCTATACACACTGCAAAATCCCACACATTGAACAATATGCTAATCAAGATGCGTGGGCATAAGGCACATTAGTTGAAGAATTTACTCATGAGGAAATTATGGAGCAAAATGTTAAAGACCGTGAAAAAAACTCTTGACTTAGATTCTTGTGAGCAGGTAACATTCAAGTTGCCACAACAAATTGGAGAGGGCACATCAGCTGCTGCAGCTGTACAACCCAGACAAGCACCATCTTCATCAACAACAGGTACAACAAAAGGCAAAGAGCCAATGGACACAGAACAAGTGACTACAGAGCTGCCTGCTACTTGAATGGAGCAGTCCCAAGAATAGGCTCCTCCACAGCAAACAGAGGCATCCCAAATGCCAGTTTTACAGACTCCTGCCCATGAGGAAAGAGGCAGAAAATGTGACAGAGAAGATTCCACACCTGCCAGTGAATCTGCACAACAACCTAAAACTAAGAGGCCAAAGAGAAATTTGCCAATCTTGAAGAAAAGTATGACAAATCTAAAATGACAGTAGCTGAAAAGACTAGGGAGATTAAGGCCTTGAATGAAAAAATTAAAGCCTTGGAGAAAGAGCTAGCGTTAGACAAAACCCTGATGGAAATAAAGAAGATTTTGTGGGCCAAGATAAATCAGTCAATCACTGGCCAATGGAGGTCAATTCAAGCCATGTATGAACAGGTAGAACTAATTGGCAAAGCTCAGTTTGAAACTCAGAGAGCCAAAACCGCATTGGGAAACATGCCTGAGCAGGCCAACAAAATGATCAACTTCTTAAATCATCAAACTAGGGAAGAATTGGCAGCATTACAAATCATGAACAGAACAGATGCCATACTGACAGCCAAGAAAGTGCTGACATTAAGAAGTTTTATTCAAACTCTAGAAGCAAGATGTTGGGAAATCCAAAAGGATGTAGATAATTTTGAAATAAAGCTTGCAGCACTGTAGACCAGAGGATTGCCCAGCTTATTGACCAGCACTGGAAGGTTATTAACACGTGACCAATATGCAACCAGGTTCAATAATTATGTCACAAATCAGCTCTCTGCTTCATCAAGTTCTCCGGCACAGGCAGCACCTCTTCAGGACAGACTCTCTATGATAAATTGGAAAACTTATTTTACATGGAGCATGAAGTTAACCACCTGTTTGAGATGCCACCCAACTATTACAAATATACAGAAGCTGATGAGACACTCATCAAGATTCAAAGGCATCAACTTCCTCCTAAAGATTGGTGGCAAGCAATGCTGGCCATTTTACCCAGGTGACATCAGTCTTTAGCTCCTTTTTTAATTTTCAAATTCCATGTCAGCTACAGGTCAATAGTAAGCACCGGATAAAGTGCAAGAAAGAACAGGTGGAGCAAGTCAAATCAATGACAAAGCAAAGAGCTGGAACAACAAGCCATAAAAGTGCGGATTTTGAAAACACAGCCTCAGCCGACTCAAATGGACGCAAAAATCAACATTTTCTGACAGAAAAGAATAGCTCTTACATTTGTATTTACTTCAGCATATACTTCTTCACCAACCGCTCCTTAGGAGTTGGTGAAAGAATTTATGAGCTAATAACTCATCCTCTAGATATTTTGTATCTCCTTTTTGTATATATATCCCCTCATAGAATGTATTTGGGGTTGGTTGATTAATTCTCTTCATAAGAGACTCGCACTGTATATCTGAGAATTTCTTTAATCAAAGACTGCTGAAAAGATTGGAGGACTGACTGTGTGTTGTATTCAAATGGTTGAAGAGTGACTGTGGAATTCTTGTGTTGCTATATGGAACAATAAGTGTTTCTTCATTCTATTTCATTTTATATATATGTTTAACCATTACCGTATCATTGTCTAAGTAACAGGAAGAATGGATAGCCTAGACTTTGCTTAACTGCACTCTATGCTCAATTTTTGTTGTTTCTATATGTTTTCCTCTGAATTAGCTATGAATGTGAATTCCTTTTGGCTCATATTTCCCCTAATTCACACATGTATGACAATTATCTAGGAATTCTTGACTGCTCCTAGATAGAGCTCATTCACCTTCCCTCTGTTAAGTTTAAGGAGAGATTCTTAATTGCCTCTCATTCCTTAGCCCTCATTCCATTCTTATTTAGCCTGAATGTTGTTTCATATATAGCTATCCTGCTTCATAGTCTCCTTGTGACCAAGAAAACGCACCATCAGTCTTACTTCATGACTCCATGCCCAATGGTTTGAATCTCTTACACTATGCATGCCTCCCTAATTGAAAGACCATTAATCATCCCATCAAAACCTAAACAAAACACTAATAACTCCATAACTAGCCTAAAATCCTTCAAACAAAGCTAAATCGTAAAGAGAGAGCCCTCTCTGATTGCAGGTAGGCTAGGACCTGCAGTCCAAAGATTGGTTTGTGGTTACCTCGGCCGTATTCCCTTGGGAGTCAAAGGGAACAACCTGAGTGTTAACACAGGGCACTTAGGATGTTTGCGAGTCAAATGTTTAATTCATAAACTAACCCAGAGATTGACTAAAGAAGCATTTATCTACTTTGCAGTTGCATAGCAAAAGCAGTTTGAAGGCTAGCTGGCATAACTTCAGGCTCCATCTGTAGCTTATAAAGTAAACAAACTAGAACCAAGAAAACAAGATATTTTCTCCCCAGCAGAGTCGCCATTTTGTTATCGGGAAAACTAGTTTCCATTCAGAGCTGCTAATCCCACTAAGACGGGTAGCTATCTTAGAAACAAACAAACTAAAGTTACTTGCGTTTTCCTTTATGAGAAGTAGATGAGAGAGAAGCAGAGAGTATCAACCTCAGTCTTTCGCTTGGCTCCTTGCTTGTTTCCTCTCCCCTTTGACAGATATTTGCCACTCCTTCCTCGCTTGTCCCACTTCAAAGAAAACCTGTAGAGTCAAAGCAGCATAATACCATCAAAGCATAGAGATCTACAATCATAA
>APFE030979505.1:14759-28429 GCA_000404065.3 Pinus taeda
TTTTCAGTATGCATCGCACCCCCCATGTGCATTAGGTGGGATGCATCGCACTTTGACCATGGAGCAGGTGAGATGGTCTAGTTTTGACCAGTTATGAGCAGTTTTTCATGGAGAACTTCTGGGAGATGATGTAATCAGATGACCTTGTTCCTTTAGGGTATGAAACAACACTTTTAGGGACTTAGAAGCCCTTGGTTTATCGACATATGTGATTGGGGTTGCAGTGCCCAAATATGTCTATAACAGTTAGGAAAGGAACATTATTTAGGAAAATGAATTAACTGAAGGGGGATGAATTTTTATGAGGGGAATTTAGTACTTGATATCCATAAACCATTGAGTCGAGGGCCTGGTCCCTCAGAAAGTCAAAGAAATGCTCTGAGCCTCTTTGACTTAAAGGCTTTAAGTACTTTGAACTTTATTTATGGGAAATTAGTTAAGTAAAAGGTGGAATGAATGGGGGAAGTTAATTAACTGACTTTGAAATCCAGTTGCATGTTGGATTTTCTATTCATATATAGAACATATGATGGAAAATGATAAATATGATTTTTTCTAATCAATCATCATACTTTTGCAACCTTTCTCCTACTTACCCATCTACTTTTCCTACCATTTTTACTTCACTTTATTAGGGTGCATTTGAGCTAGCAAACCCTTATCAAATATTTTTCTTTTTCTTTACAATAGTAAGCTAACTAAATCTAACCATATTACATCCAAGGGCTCAGATTAAATAGTTGAGCTCCTTTTATTTACTCTACCTATCTAATTATCTGCCAAGGTTACACTGTTTGGCCAGATTTTTATTCTCTATCTATAGACATGACATTGAAAACATGAAATAGCCAAGTTTAAACATTTTGACTATCATGGATTGTGGCAAGGATCCCAAGTTGCACACAATCTTTTATTATGCATAAAAACAAATTGGAGTGGCATTTTGGCTTGCTCACTTTCATGGTATTTTTCTTTTCTCGGGGTTCTTATTTTTCATATTTTTTGACCTTTTTGTTCTTCTTGTCCTTTGATTATTCTTTTAGGACATACCCTCTTTACATATTTTAATTTTTTGAATATGGAAAACATTTGCAAAAGAAAAGTATGTACAATATTACAAGGTTTAATCTCAGTCATTCAAAATTATGACTCTTATTGGTATAGGAACCTAACAGTGGCTCCACTTGGGGATGGAATTTCCTAGTGAAATGTCAAGAACTTTGTAGATCAATGGCCTTCTAAATTGTTGTGATATTACCCTGCAACATTTCCCTTTTATGCTTCTGTGTTATTACTATTTATAACAGTAAAAATTTTAAACCTTAGGGCCTTCTCTCCGGGATTCACCTTCAAAAATCACCATCCAATCAACTCTAGACTTTTGAAAGTAAAGTATGTACAAATGATAAGTGAAATTAGTAACTAGGTTCAATATAGTGTTTGAGCATTTGACCATTCATTGGTCCCCCTTCTACTTCTGTGCCATCCATTTCTCTTAGGAAAAAAACATTGTTACCTCTGAAAGCATAAATGACATATGGGCCTTTCCACAGGAAATTAAATTTCCCATGTTTACCTTTATCTTCTCTCCTTGAATCCAATTTTAGAACTTTGTCCTCTAGGTAGAAATCTTCAGCCTTGGTTTTTTTATCAAAAATCTTCTTGATCCTTTCCTGCACAACCTGAGATCAGATGTACACTTCTTCCCTGCTTTCTTGCAAATGAATTGTTTGGTTGATTCTTCTTTGGAGATCATTTGGTTCAACCTGCAATTCTTGGAGCAGCTTCATCACTGGTGTTCCCAAGGAAGAAGGGAAAACAACTTCCATTCCATAAACTAATTGTTGGGCAGCAGATCCCCCCACAGGATGTTTTCGGGACTTAAAGCCCAAGTTTTGGTCAATGTCATGTAAAGACTCCGTGAAGTATGGGCACAGAGTGCGAAAGTCTAGGCTGAGTCATAGGGTTGTCTGCCCTAAGAATTGTAAAATAATGTAATTTAATGTAAAGTTGAGTTAGCCTACCCATGGTCTACGGACCATAGGATTGTATAAATAGAGCGAGGCTCTAAGTGTAAAGGAAGTTTTGGGGGAAAAAAGGAAGTAGATAAATGCGGAGGCATGGTTAGAGAATAGAAGTGGATCTGAAGCATATTGGGTCATAGTAGTAGGAAGAGACTCTACAGCCGAGTGTGCAAAGGCCTAGTAGAGTCCGTAACTGAGTGTGCGGACCCCTGCAGCTGAGTGCGCAGTTCAGAGTCAGGTTTGTAATTGAACTGAACTTGAAAAGATCATTAATAAAGATAAGTTGGATTCGGAATATTGTGCATCAGGTCGTGGATCTATATTTTTATTATGAATTAAGTGTTATCTATTTGTTTATGTGTAGGCACTTGATAAACACTTGTCTGAATGTTTATGTATGAAAATATTCTAAGTCATTAGTGAATAGAACCTAATGAAGGAAGACTTGGATAATCAACATGGGTCACGTTGCAATTAGAGCTGCGCGAAGGCAGTTCAGAGGACATAACGCGTCTGTGAGTGCGCGTAGCCAAGTAACCACTAGGGTTGGAACGTGTCCCTATCACCGCATATCAGACATCCCTAGGGTGCGAAAACTTGTTTCCACCACCCTACCATACTACTTTGGGTGAGACCTCAGTCCGTGCTCCACAGACTATTGCCGAAAGGGCTAGTAGTACCAGGATTTTCTTAGCTAAATCACTTCTGAACCAGGGTCAAGCCCCACTAAGCCAACAAATGGTTTTGTTGCCGAGATCGGGATCTACCTAAGGGATATCTGATGTCATGCCACTAGAACCCAGCAAAGAAGGAAATTGAAGAGTGGTTGGACAAGAAGATTCACAAGTTCGCGACACAGGAAAACAGAACTCCACAAGTATCTGAGAAAAAGTGGCTGGAATTCTACGTGTATACAGAAATCCATGAGATTTCTTTGCATCCTTTCCTACTAAACTGTATGAGTGGATCGTGAGGTTAGCCGATAGCCAGGGAATATGTAAGCTCAACAAACCAATAGTGTGGACTTCGGAATTAGTGCACAGACTAGAGGCAACAAAAGATAGGATCACACGAGCTGTGGACCATTGGCTCGACCATTGTCACTGAGTTTGTAGTAGACACGACTGTGAGCTACAGCGAAGCAGGATGACGCTTCCTCAAAGGACCGCGAGGTAAGTATTTTAAGTCTTTAAATACTTGGATTAAGATGCTATTGTGTGAAAAGAGGGTCATGAGAATACATTAATGTTTGGGACAACGTGGAGTGGAAATATCTACAAAAGCAGCGAAGAATTAGGAGACAGTCCCTTAATTTCACGTTCACGAGAGAGCAAGGAAGAGCTCACTAAGGTCTCTCTGACAAGCGCGGTCAGTTTGATAAGGTAGAGTATTCCACATTTACCACCTCCACCCACCCCACCACCTTCTTTACCTCCCTCACCTCCATCTCCACCCACTCCACCTCCACCACCTCCACAGTTCAGTATGGTGAACGCGATCAAACTTCCAGTATTCAAAGGAGTAGGGAATGAAGATCCAGACCAATTCTGGTTCGTGGTAAGAGCAGTATGGGAAGCACAAGGTGTAATGGATGACAATATTAAGAAGGATACATTGGTAAGCGCGCAGTAGGATCGCATGTTGACATGGTATATCAAGCACTCTAATGACCACTCGAACGCAGGAATAATGGAAATCCAAATCGCGCTAAACTGGGAATTCAGCAGGCCAAAGTCAAAAACAGAATCAATCATCAGGTTTAAAGAGATCGTGATGCTTCTAGGCGAGACCCCCTAGGATCTGGACCAAAGACTGAAGAGTACGATCCACGAGGCCAATATGATGTTAACGGATGCACAACATCATGCATGGTTTGCGGCATCTCTAACACCGCACTTGAGGATTGGTTGTCACAACAAAAACTTTACACCCAGGTCGAAGCATTGGAAATAGCGATGAGGTTGCATGAGACCCCGATACAAGACCCTAGGTTGGGGGTTCAACAAACCCACGAGCAACTACAAAATCTATACTCGGAAATGCAAAGTTTGAAGCAGGATAGGGCACCGCAGCCAGAGGCACGCAAGGAGGTATCGTGCATAAAATGCAAAGGCCAGGGCCATGACAAGGATCACTGCCTAGTGTTCGTAAAATACTTGGTAGGAGGAGGGCCAATGCCATTGACACCAGAGGCATGGGAAAGGCCGACTGCGATGCATGCGTTATGGTGCACAATATGTTAGATAGGAAGGAAACACACAATGGATAATTGTCATTTGTTGCAAAAGTATACACAGACTCCCCAACGGTTGTTTTATAATTTTTGTAGGTTGGTAGCCCACAACGAGTGCACTTGTCACAACTACGAGCTACTGATGGATCAAACCCCAGCCTATAGGATGCAGACAGAAATATGAGCCCTCAACCCAGCTGCGGGGATGGTGCACACTAGATTTCAAGGCCGAGGTCGAGGACAAGGAGGAATGGGACCAGGAAGGCACTGCGGACAGTTAATTTTTACAATTGTGGAGGACCAGGGCACTATGCCCGTGATTGCACCAATCTGACGAGGATATCCTATTCATATTGTGCCCAATTTGATCATGAAACAATATATTGTCCTACATTGATCACACAAATGCATGAAAAAGGGGTATTCGAGCCTCCTCCGACTCAGAATATAAAAATGATGAGGTTTGAACCACACGAAGAGGATGTGAATGTAAACATGATGCTCAGAAGTGGTGCGACCATAGGAGAGGATAAGGGGAAGCATCCAAAGAAAGATACATGGGTTCACAAGGCTCCTACAAAGGAACCTGAGTTTGACTTAGAACGTGCAAAGGAGATGTTCATGGAAGCTAAGAAGAGCTTCATGGAGGCCTCCACTTTAGGTAGTAAGGATCAACCAGAGCCAGGAATGGATCCTTCAATGCTTACTACCTTTCTGGAGACATGCATGAAACTATTGCATGATGAAAATATAGTTAAGGGGCTACAGGAGCTGATCACCATGTGCATGCATTGTGCATCGGGAGGGAAATGAGATTACTCTGTAGATTGGTGAGTATGAAATGGATCAGGTAATCCTAGATCCAGGTTCGGATGAAAATGTATTACCAAAGAAAATATGGGGATGCATGGGTAGGCCCGCATTACAATGGTCCCCTATTCAACTATGAATGGCAAACCAACAGAATATTTTTCCCATGGGGAGGTTGCAAGGAGTAACAGTTGATATTGAAGGCACGAGCACATAGACAGATTTTGAGGTGATAGAGATTGTCAATGACAAAAATCCCTATCCCGCGTTGTTAGGGATAGACTGAGCCACTGATATGAATCAAGTCATCAACCTGAAGAAGCGGAAGATGATATTAGAGAAGAAGTCACTACGTGTAGTAGTCCCACTAGACCCAATCGAAGGAGCATGCTACACTAAACCAGTGTGTGACAATGAAAGCAACGATGAGCTAGATTGTATTTACAAGATAATTGTGTGAGACCAGGATTGGGCAAATCCGACCACATATGGGAGAATCTTGTGGGAGTGCGAAAGCTCCTACACTTTGGATTCAGATGAGGAAGTAGAGTGCTGGCAAAATGGTTGCACGAGGTGACAACCCTGAATTGCAACATGATGATCAGATCACTGCATTGTGTGACAACAGAGGCCCGAGAATTGCCAACATATGATGGATTGACAGTGGTGGATGAATTATTGAGCAAATTTGAAAGCGCAGTACTGGAACAGCAACGGTTTGATGCATTGAAATGGGAAATGCATGCAACACCCACATGATGGTGGAGTACACATCAAGGCAAGTTTGAGGACTAGCGCAGATGTAGAAGGATGATATGCCTACGATTTGCAAGACCCATCCTCAAACAATTGTCAGTTAGCCAGGGTGGAGTAGCTTGCGTGCCCACCTGTCTCGATTGGTACAGACATGCGCACATGCACAACCCGAACTCAAGATTGAAAAATTAGAATAGGACACAGTAGAAGGAAAGGCGATGCACACCACAAACGTTCCACACAAAACCATTCCAGAAGGTATGCGGGATCCTGAACATAGTTCACTAGGCATGACGATATGATTGGGACCTACACGTACCAGTGGTACGATGGGCCTATAAGGCCATGTACGAAAACCTGAGCGTGGAGACGATGTCGAAGCTGAAGAGTAGAGCTGAGACCCTAATTTTGGAAGGAAGGAATCCTCAAGCAGTAGCTCCCATAGCTGGGATAGTATGTGAGGACCTGGATGAAGGAATTATGTAGTTACAGAAAGCCATTCAGCAAGGGGACCTTAAACTTTGCAGACTCGAAGAAGATCAGGCACGGCTGAGGAAGAAAAGCATGTTAATGGATGCACAAATCAACAAACTGGAAATCAAAATCATGCAAGCATGCTGTGCCGAGAAAGTAAGAATGCCAAGACAAGGTTTGGGCAGCTATACTATTGCATTAGACGATTTCCACTGATAATTTGCGGCTCTACTACCATGGCCGCGATTGCACATTACCAGACAAAGTAACCAAGGGAGTGTACTGCATAAGGAAGAACATGCGACGCTGACTATCACAAGGGTAATAGATGAGTGCCCGCAAACTAGGCTGGAAAGTGAATTGAAGCCTCGCACAGGTGGCGTGATCACCTGACTATCCATAGGGAGCACAGTCTCAGTGCTCCAAGCAGTCGAAATAGAGCGTGGGACTATAAAAGAGTCTGTATGGGAGCTGTGCTATAAGGTGGTTTTACGCAGGATCAGCATGTCACGAGGGTTGTATCCTCGCAGAGGGGGCTGCGCTACAGTGCAAATAGGTTGGGAAATGACCGTTGATGTCACTGTTCATGACAAGACATCCAAGTTAAGGCAAAGAGGAGCAGGAAGTGGGTAATTAAGATACGAATTAAGAGCTAGATTTGAGATGATCTGCCGCCAAGAAGGCATTAATGACTCAAAAGTGGGGGGAAGAGTCAAATTCAAATTCAAAAAATGTTATAAAACCCCCAGGGCTAGCCACAAGACAACACTTGGTTGTTTGAGAATTGAGCAATTACAGAGCATTGAGTGTCACGTATTCTTACCACCTTCAAGTGTAGATACAATGATGACTGCTAGAGCAAGAGTGTGATTTGTCGAAGTTATCGCAGAGCCCCTTATGGTCCAGGAGGAGCCTGGAGAGGCGGCAGCTGCGCTAGAAGTTCCAAAATCACCATGAACGTTGCAGCCATAGAAAGATAAGTAGACTATGGGTCCAATCCGTGTATCCCTAAGAAACCAACGGTTTGACAAACTATCAATGGCAGAAAAGGGAAAAGTCTTCACCATTGAACCAGACAAGGAGGAGGAAGACATGCAAGCTCTAATTTCTCAAGTTGAGGCACAAGATGAAGAGGCAGAGGATGCCTCACCAAAGCATTATGAAACAAAGTTACCTACGTACATCCCCCCATGGAAAGGGAATGCCAAGATACCGAAAGACTAGGAGGCCATGAAGAGTGCGCTCGAGACCCCACTCCTCCCCAAGGGTACAACGTTTGAAGGTCCACCTTTGGGATGAATATCGACCATGAAGTTCAAGGATTGGGACCACACAGACAGTGAGAAGTTCCCACACCTAGCCACATAAAAGATAATGAAGTAGAAATGGTTGTGCAGTGTGGAGAAGGCTGGGTTACTCCATTTGCAATGGATACCCCACTACCACCATGCACCCATCACTATTTTCATCATCAAGCAACTACTGTGCCTGGTGCATGATGGGTATCTCTGGCTGGAGGAGCCTATACCATCATGATCGACCTAATTCACAAAATTTCTCGCCTGCCTTTCAAAGGACATGACCCCATGGCCATGGCGGGTAAAAGTAGTGACTTGGCCCTTGCAGAAGCTATGAAGACCAAGTACAAACTCGAGAAGGAAAAGTGGAGACATGCAGTCATAAGCATTAAGGAAAAAGGGGTGCACATAGCCACCCATGTGCTGGTCGACAAACTAATGAGGAATTGTCACATCGATGAAGTGCCAGCGTCTGTGATTACGCTAGTAGAGCAATACGCGGAGGGGGTCTAGTTCAACTAGGCGCAATTCCTCTGCGAGGAGTTTTTGATGAACTATAGGGAGGCCCAGGAGTAGGGTAAGACCTTCCACTACACGTGGTTGCTCTTATCCATCCTACTGGTTGTAGGGTAACTACTGGAGGACAGCCAGTTCCCCAGTATTGAGGATGATCTCCCCGAAGCCACGAGGTACACCTCGCTTTGGGCTACAAAAGACGCGAAGAGGATTCGCGAGACAAAGGTGTTCTGGGTGTTTATGGAGATGAGCATCTGAATTCGGATCAACAGAAGGCCACACCTATCTCCTATTGTTCATAATAGCTTGCAAAGTGTGGCAAAGTGCAAGGTGGATATGCATAACCTGTATATCCGGGCACGCAAGGATCCAACGCATAAATGGGTGAAGCTTCAATTCACTACAACGGATGATGTGATCTTTACAGCAATGGAGTCATGGCCTCTGGAGTGGCGCGCCCCGAACATGGCAGAAATGGAGAAGGCCGTAGCCCAGCAAAGAAAGAAGGAAACCAAGTTGTGCATTGTGTCGCTGGCTGAAAAAGACGCCATGAACAAGTAGCAGCCACACAACAGAAGATAGTTGATGCAGCAGCAATGGCGCAGATGGAAGAAACCACAACAGCACAACCAAGTGAGCCAGAGGAGGGCAAGGAGATGTCCATAGCACAGCAGACTGGGGAAGTAGACAGGATAGAAGAATGCATGGACCCTGATTCTGCATCAACCCAAATTAAGTGGTTGCGAGGCCCTGAGAAAATAGATCCCAGGAAGAAGGTAAAAGTGACAAAGACATCCATCAACCCGATCACGCTCACAGAAGGTGATCTATTTAACATCAATGAAATGATTCGCGAGGTCACAAAGGATGCGCTCTAGGAACTGAGGATGGAGCAGAGCATTGCGTTGGGGGCGCTCAGAGCATAGTTATAAGGCTTACAGGTATAGCTCCCCCCCCCAAATAGGTACAATGGCTCAGTACGTCGCAACAAGAACTGCCAAGGCCAAACAGACGCTACGTGGCCATATGGAAAACCCTTTCGTATTGCCTAAAGGCACACTAGCAGCAGCAAGTCAGGGTGACCGAGCTACGATAAGTAGCATGAAAGGCATCGGCTTGAACTTGGCCACCCTGCCACGTGCAATTCTCTACCAACTACAGGATGGGGTCATTGGAGAGCTCCATGCCCTGGAAGGCTGTGCGATCCAGGTCCTGAATGAGAAGAAAATCAACATGGACTAGCTCAGCCTCCAACATGATGAGTTGGTTGCATAGGCTCATGGATTGGAGCAAGTGGTAGAGGATGCATGCAGGAGCATCCCAGAGTTGGTCGTGCTGGCAAAGCTACCAGCAACAGAGTAGGTCCATAGATTGGCGGCCGGAGTCCACAAGGCCAGGGAGGAAATGACAAAGTTTCAGTTGGAGCTGAACCTACAGATCACCAAGCTATGATTCAAGGTGCAGCCCTCCATGCCCCCAGAAGTTAGAGAGAAGCATGCCTATTCTATCCAGATGGGGTTGGAAAAAATTAGCCAAGCAACAGAGGATTGCACTGGGATGTTGGAGCAAGCACTAACCATGCTTACACACTTGCAGGAAGATCGAAATCTACAACGCCTAGAGACAGAGGCGCGTGAGTTACAGTAGGAGTACGATAGTGTCCAAGGCATCATGCAAATGGTTGTCCTTACTCAATGACTCGCCAGACTAGAGCAGGCAAGGGCACTGAAGGACAAATTATACACCGCGCACCAAAAATAAGCCCTGCTTAAAGCATGCATCCAACCATGGTTCGATGAGGCTTTTGCAATTACCGCCACCATTGAAGGGAAGCTGGTGCAGATGCACGAACTTTATATGGTTGGATAGGAATGTGACCTTGCTCAAAAAGGTTCAGAGATACGTGTGCAACAAGTACAACAAACAATAGAACAGTGTTCTATGAACACCCAAGCTACGCAAGACCTGTTGGATGGACTTTGTGCAAAGATTGCTGCACCAGCAGAGTGACTCAGGACGAGTCACGATGATTGTGTTGGGGGCCTGTTGGGCACCGAATCCACCCACAACATGTTTTTGGGACTTAAAGCCCGAGTTTTGGTCAATGTAATGTAAAGACTCTGCGAAGTAAGGGTGTGGAGCGTGAAAGTCTAGGATGAGTTATAGGGTTGTCCACCCTAAGAATTGTAAAATAATGTAATTTAATGTAAAGTTGTGTCAGCCTATCCATGGTCCACGAACCATGGGATTGTATAAATAGAGTGAGGCTCTAAGTGTAAAGGAAGTTTCTGGGGAAAAAAGGAAGTAGATAGATTCGAAGGCATGGTTAGAGAATAGAAGTGGATCTAAAGCGTATTGGGTCATAATAGTAGGAAGAGGCTTTGCAGCTTAGTGTGCAGAGGGCTAGTAGAGTCTATAGCTAAGTGCACAGACCCTAGCAGCTGAGTGTGCAGGGTGGAGTTAGGTCTGTAATTGAGCTAAACTTGAAAAGATCATTAATAAAGATAAGTTGGATTTGAAATATTGTGCATCTAGTCATGGATCTATATTTTTATTATGCATTAAGTGTTATATATTTTTTTATGTGCATGCACTTGATAAACACTTGTATGAATGTTTATGTATGAAAATATTCTAAGTCATTAGTGAACATAACCTAATTAAGGAAGACTTGGATAATCAACATGGGTCACACTGCGGTTAGAGCTACGCAAAGGTAGTAACGTAGGACGTAATGTGCCCATGGGTGTGTGTAGCCTAGTAAGCGCTAGGGTTGGAACACATCCCTATCACCGCATATCAGACAGCCCAAGGGTGCGGAAACCTGGTTCCAACACCCTCCCATACTACTTCGGGTGAGACCTCAGTCCGCGCTCCACGGACTGTTACCAAAAGGGCCAGTAGTACTAGGATTTGCTTGGCTAAATCACTTCTGAACCTGGGCCAGGCCCCACTAAGCCAACACTAATTGATAGGGACAAGTACCAATTGATTTCTTTGTGGTTAGCTTGTCTGCCGTCAAGGCATTTACTAGCTTTTTGTTCCTTGTTTTCTTGTTATCCTCTCACAATTTGTTGATGATATTTACCACACTTTTGTTTGAGGATTCTGCTAGTCCATTTCCTTGAGGGTAATAAGTTGTGGAATGGCCCAGGGTTATAT
The DNA here is from genome assembly GCA_000404065.3 of Pinus taeda. Taxonomy (NCBI): domain Eukaryota; kingdom Viridiplantae; phylum Streptophyta; class Pinopsida; order Pinales; family Pinaceae; genus Pinus; species Pinus taeda. The sequence goes on from APFE030979505.1 coordinate 26,033, forward strand.
GATACTTACTACATAAATCTATCATTTTTCTAGATTTGAAAGCTGCTGCATTATTAGTGATGATCTTGGTTGGGCATCCAAACCTTGATAGGATGTTGGCCTTAAGGAAGGTTATTATAACAATGTCAGTGGCTTGCCTTAAAGGTATGGCCTCTATCCATTCCATAAAATAATCTGTGGTAGTAAGGATCCATTTGTGTTTGGCAGAGGAAGGTGGGTGGATTTCACCAACAAATTATAGACCCCATTATTGAAAAGGTTCTTTAGTAGAGATTGGTTTTAGGGGCAAGGGTAGAAGCTTTTTATTTCCTTCAAAAATTTGACACTTATGACAAGAGGTTACATATCTTTGTACATCAGAAAACAAAGTAGGCCAATAGAAACCGGCTCTAAGAATTTTGTCTATAGTGGTTTTCTAGTAAAGAAGTCCTCCACAATCACCTACATGAAACTCTTGTAACACTTTGCCAGATTCTTCTTTCAATAAACAGTTGAGAAGAATACCTTCATGATTCCTCCAAAACAAAGCTTTATCTACTATGAAAAATTTTAAGGATTTCATTTTTAAAAACCTGCTTTTAGTACTGGATAATTCAAGAGGAGCTTGTAGATTTAGTAAAACATATATGATATCAGCATACCATGGTGATTCAATAAAGGCCTCGCTGATTGGTGGAGTCGCCATCTCCTATTCATTATCCATTTCTGCAATAAAATTTATATCTAACGCCTGACAGTTTGATTCATCCATGAGCTTGGCTAAACCTTGGCCTTTGGTTAACCTTGTTGGTTTTATTTCTAGGTCATATTCCAATATAGTAGCAATCCATTTCCCTCTCCTTCCATCCGGACCTTCCTGAGTTACGATGTCCTTGACTACTGAATTAGGGACATAGGCTACTATATGAGAATATAAAATGTAAACTTTGAAATATTTGATAGCTTTGACCAAAGAAAAGGCTTTTTTTCCATTATGTTGTGTTTTAAGGGGGCACCCCTTAGGGCTTTGCTAAAAAAGGAAATAGGTTATTCATAACCCTAATCATTTTTCTGCAGTAAAACTGTAGCAATTGTATGTTCTGAAGCAAAGGAAAATAAAATGAAATCTTTGTCAAATTTTCGATTGATCAAAACTAGTGGTTTAGTTAAGGCTAGCTTAATGTCTTCAAAGGATTTCTTAGCCTCAACGATCCATTTTATGGTTGAATCTTTTTTCAACATATTGTTCAATGATCTAATTAATTCTGTTAGGTTATAACTAAATCTCCTAAGAAAGTTAATTTTCCCTAAAAGGCTTGTAATTCCCTGATATTCCTAGGATGTTGCATCTGTAAGATGGCTTCTATTCTTGCAGGATCTATTGGGATACCATCTTTTGAGATTATATGCCCTAATAAATTTCCCTCTTCTAACCCAAATAAATATTTCTTGGGATTTAAAGAAATTCCATACTTCTTGCATTTGATGAAAACCTGCCTTAGATGATCTAAGTGTTGATTATCAGGTTTTGAGAATACAGTGATGTCATCTAAATATATTACTAGGAAGTCATGAATTTCCTTGGAAAAAGCTATGTCCATGGCTCTTTGGAAAGTAGCCCCTGCATTCATTAATCCAAAAGGCATCTTCAAATACATGAATGTGCCCCAGGGAGTAGTAAAGGCAGTTTTGGCTTGGTCATCCGAGTGAACTAGGATCTGATTGTAACCAGAAAACCCATCCAATAATGAGATTCTGGTTGACCCAACTACCCTTTGTAAGATATGATCCATTTTAGGGAGAGATTAATTATCTTTGAGTGAAACTTTATTAAGATTTCTGAGATCAACACAAAGTCCGATCTCACCAGTTTTCTTCCTTGTTGGCACCAAATTTGAAACCCAATCAAAGAATCTGATTGGTGCTATTATCTTGGCCTCATATATCCTTCATATTTCCTTTTCAATAGAAGGTAATAGGATGGGATAATCCTCCTAAGATTTTGTCTGAAAGGTTTTTGGTTTTCTTTTATGGGGATGGTTTGTTGTATGATGCTGGTGTCATAGGACTTGAGGTCCTCATAACTCCAAGCAAATACATCTTAGAATTCTTTTAATAATTCAAGGTATTTCACTTTTTCAGTAGGAGGTAATGACTTCGAAAGTTTGATTAATTTTGGATTTTCCTTAATGCCTATATTACACTCCTCTATATCAGATTTTAAGGGTTCCATCTTTGGTTTCCTAGGGACATCATTTGAGTCAAACAAGTCTTCCAAAGGAGATAATCCTTTCGGCAAAAAGTTTTCTTTGAGATTAATGATTTCAGAGTCTTTGTTAATTATCTCATCAATCTCAATTTCCTTTAGGTTTTCTACATCTGATCTTGTAAATTTAGTGGGATGAAATCTATCTATCT